>JADFUC010000912.1:0-177411 GCA_019722365.1 Lithospermum erythrorhizon | reverse complement strand
ATCAGTATTACTTCGTTCAGGTTACGTATTGCTAGACCGGAAATCGAGAAATATAAGTTGGGAGTTCAAAGCTATTACTTACCTGGCTTGATCTTGGCCTTGCGAATATAATCCACATAATCATACCATGGCTCGCACATAATGTTGTTGCCATTACATGTATACCATTCTCACATAATCATAACACAATGACATGTATCATCATACCACATAATAATACTACAAGAACATGTTCACAAAATTTAAAGTAAGCACGTAAAGTAACACATGAGATAGTACTCGCCTCGCTAGCTACCCACAAAAACTTTCGCGGACACTACCATGATGCTTGCCCTTTCGATCGACGCCTAGCAAAAACACCCGAAGAAAGTAATATCACAAGAACTACTACAATACCTGCGTTCACAAGACACTACGACTCTTGAGTGGAACTATTTACAAAACGGTCTATAATTACGGATACAACAACGAATTAATAACCCCGTCGGACACAACCCAAACGATCCCCGCTAGAATTCCACCTTATTACTTTAACATTTCAAATCAACTTATAAGTCATTCTAATTAACCCTCAAGTCCATAATTAACAACCTATACTCCAAAATATCGATTATAACTCAACTTACAATTCGCACTTTTTCAACCTAACTCCCTTTAATCAATTTTAAATTACCAATTTAACATCACAACAACTACAATAAGGTCCCAATATAACCTCCTACACATTTAAAGTCTTATAAAAATATCAGCAAAGTCAGCGAAACCTAGAAAGTCAACTTGACCCATAACACATCGCAAACAACCTCTAAATCATGAATTCATCCTTATATACATCATAGCATCCATAACAAACTTAGAAACAACATAAAAATTGATTTGTATGTAAAAAGTCAACCATCAAGAATCAAACTAAAACTTTATTTTCTTACCTCGAATTAGTAGAAGATGTTGGGAGAAGCAATAATAAACTTGAGGATCTTTATAAACAACAAAGTGAAAATGGAAAGAAAAGTATTATTGTTTGCTCGAGGTCTCGGCGGGCAGGATGGAGGAGGAGATATTTTTTGTCTTGTGAATAGTGAATGAGGGCTGCTTACTTAACTGCCCAAGTCTTGAAAAAATCCGCCGCGAGGAGTTTGTGCCGGTCAAGCGAATCGAGTTATCGAGCGACTGAATGATCTAACTTAACTTTCTAGAATTATCCCGGCTATTACCATTAAATTATAAATGTAATTAAAACAAATAAATTTGCAATTAATATTATTATCGAAATTAAGACGAGTTAATGATGATAACTCCATCAAATATATACTAGTCAAACACCTTGTGCATAGTAACCATCATAGCATTATATTTGGATTAAAATTAATGGGTGTATAACAAATATATGATAAGTTTTATATATTTATCCAATTTTATCGAATTGAAACATGGTAATTGTATACGATAATTCATCTTATACATCATTGTTATTGACATTTACATATATATATATATATAATATATATATATATATATATTAACAATACAAACAATATTTATACATATAATTTATGATATGTTAAACATTGGGTATATATTTATGAGGTCAAAAGACAATTATTAAATATCTAAATCTCGAAGATTTGACGATGATTAATTTGATATATTTTGTGATGTGATTACAATATATATAATATATGATTTACCAATGATGTATTTTGAGTCCAGAAGACCAGTTCACCACACTTGTGAATAATATTGATAGAAGATCTAAACTTGGACCTAAATCTCGAAGATTTATTAATGATTATATTTGATACTCCGTTTGATTTGAGTCTCACTTATTTTAATATGTGATTGATATTCACGTTAATATCTGGAACACATTTGAAATATATTCATATTAATATTCGAAAGACATTTGATATATATTCTTGTCGGAAGATAACAATGTCGTTTGAGATTATATTAATAATTATCTAATGAAACAAATGCAATATCTATTATTCATTATATATATGTCCTGAAGAACATTTATGTAGCACCTGAAGAACATTTGGTTATATATCCGGTGCAAATATGATTTTGATTATCACTAGTTCAGAAGATCAAGGGTTTAGAATTGACATCCATCTAAATTAAGGGCTTTTGAATATTCCAAAAGAATTTCTATCATTTCCCTCATTATTTTGAAAATAATAAGAAATTGTATGAGTTTACTTATGAGACCCGAAGACTCATATAATTTGAAGAATTAAGATTCAGTTAAATGGAAAGAATTTTTATTGGTTAATTGCGCTATAATTTATTATAGGTCGGAAATACCCTACGAATAGAATTATTAGAGTGTCAGAGCATATGAGGGTGTAAAATTTAATTGAATGCTCGATAGAGCTAACATATCATTCTTGAAGAATAATGAATTTCCTAATCATAGTTGGTATTGTGATTATACATATTACAGGCTAGTTCGGCTAAGGAAAGATTTGGTATTTAAAAAAGGTCCTTGTGACATACCTATGCTCACAGGAACTTACGGTGTATGATTTTCAATAGGATTACCACCAACAACATGGATAGTGCAACAACTCATACCATTCTAAAGATAAAATATTTTTCTTATCTAATAACACAAGCGATTGTTATTACAATATCAAGCGTGCAAAATTGGTAGAATACTCCCAGAAGGGAATATGGAGATCGGTGCGTCAAAAATATGTATTCAAGATGCACCATATTATTCTAAGTCTGAAAGGAATCTAAACGGTTTCAAAAATATTTGTCAAATTATCTACCACATTGAGACAACAAATTTGAAGCTCGGAGAAGAGCTAATATATTATTACGAAGTAACAAACATATTTGCATATCAAAAATACACTTTTGTCAAACGGGAAGTTTGAGAATTGTGAAATTTTATTATTTGACATAACGGTTAGGGTATCCGGGTTAGTTACGATGCGAAAGAATAATTGAATATTTAATTGGAGACTCATTGAAGAGTCAATAAACTATTAAGTTTGAAGAATTTATGTGAGCTTCATAGTGTAAACTCCCAGTTGACTGTTGTGGGGCACGTTGAATTACATGCAATACCCCAATTGATCATTGGAAAATGTTACACTATGTAGTAACACTTGTTCGCATTATGCCAAATTATTATACAACTCCCCCGATATAGTTGGTTTGGTCAGAAACCACATATTTTACCCTCCAGTTATGCGTGCATCATATATTCTTAGTATTATGCACAAATGATGACTTTTTAAATGATTATTATACCCAGAAGGTATGTACATCTATATACTTGGAAATACGAAATTGAAATTAATTTATCAAATAATTTTTCATTGTGATATATCAATGTTTTTAACATTGAGAGAATAATATATAGCGAAAATAGACTATCTTGCATTGATATATCCCTATGTTAGATGATCCTAAAAAATGAATAAATATGAACTTGAAGTTGAATAGAATATGAATCAGGGGATGATATAGACGAGGAAGTTAATTACCAAATAAATTTCGACCTCAAGATAGAAATGGAGTCTTATACAATTGTAAATACTCAAAATAGAGTGGAGTTTCTGAAGAAGCCATTGTAAATAAAATAGTTCCATCATTGAAAGATGGTTTAGGAGAATATCACCTCCAAAGTACGTGAATATATTATGAATAAGCCAAAGCTTTAATGTCAGAAGACATTTGCATAATGAAATTCATGACAATAATGAGATCCGATTGTGAACATGATGGAACAAAATTAAAGAATTATGGAAACCCAATAATTATTGTATAGAATAAGGAAGCTACATATAATGAAGCAATATGAGGATCTGAAATCTATCTCCTTAAGTGAGTAGATATATATATACATATATTTATGAATGGCCAAAGAGAAAAGACGCAATCAAGAGTAAACAAAACTCACTATATAAATGAGAAATTTAGACTCGGACTCTAATGAAATATGATACTAGTGAAATATATAGCGATGCAGTCTACTTGAAGCTCACTATAGAAGTGAGAAATTTAGACCCGATTAATCAAATATGATACTACTACGATTATATATTGGGTATATGTGCAAATAACTAAAATAAGATTTATCACAAAAGATTTGCGAAAGCACTAAGCGAATTATAAAATTGTCATATACACTTTGTGATGGAGGTATCAATTCTAAATATTTGGTAAAACAAAAGATAACCTCTTGATTTGCGTGCATCACTTATAATATAGCATGTGAAATATGTATACATGAAAACATAGAATGATTTATGATGCATGAAGCGTTTATATCTATATTCCGAGAACTTAACTTAATTGAGTTAATATAAAAATATTTGAATATTTAAAGTCATCCGGAAGATGGATTGCAAGTTCGAACTGCATTATTAGACATTTATTTGCATGATCATTTTATTCAGCATCGCATGTATATGCAAGTCTATTGATAGTATATGATACATGTTTAGCTCTAAATTTATATTATGTTTTATGTGATTGTATGATATATTTGTTACTTGATAAGTAGTATAAGATATTTGAATTATTTAGTGTAAGTTGACAAGATTTTATATATCTTTCTTGTTGATTAGTTACTATTGATGATCTAAAGATTTTAGTAGTATAAGATATTTGAATTATTTGAGTGGAAGCTTGATTTTATATATCTTTCTTGTTGATTGGTTATTGATACCATCTACTTATTCGTAATCTAGTGACCAAATTCATGAGTCATAAAGAAAAGCATTATTGGATGCCTCAAAACATGCTATAAACTCGCTTCCATAGTAAAAGTTGCTATAAGTTCTGTTGGCACTCTTCGAGAGGATATAGCTCCTCGACAACCAAATAAACATATCACGAGGTAGATACAGGCCATCTTGCAGCATCAGCTATGTCTGAGTCAGTACCCAATGATCTCTATCGACTCGATCTCTCTTATATGTGAGCATGTAATGCTTTTTCTCTGAAGATGTCGCATTACCCTTTTGTATTTGTCTTTGGTGATCAAACCCGGATTGCATAAATATGCGCTTTTAACGTACCCGACAATGTCGCCTTGATATCGGGGCAGTACAAACTGACATACATAAGGCTCCCCCAACTATTTGAAGCATATAAAAGGAAACCTCTTGCATTTGGTTTTTCAAAATCATTTTTGGGACAATGATTGAGAACTTATCTCCTTTGCTATAGGGGTATTACGACTTCTGAGCCTTTTTTTTTGAATTTTCGATATAGTTCGCTGCGATAATCCAAGAATGGCGAGAAACGATCTCGATGTATCTTAATTCTAATACAAAGGATGCTTCCCCAAAGATCTTTCATTTCAAATTTGTTTGATAGAAAGCTCTTGGTTTCATGCAATATAATTGTATATCATTACTAGCCGAAGCAATATGTCGTCAACATATAAGACGAAAATATGCTTACTCCCCTTGAACATGGTATATACAATCTTCAACGGCACTCACCAAAACCATAAGAGAGATGATTACTTCATGAAATTTGAAGCTACCATTGACGAGAAACTTGATTTAGTCTATAGATGGATTTCTTTAGTTTGCATACCACTTTTCTTTGAATCGGCCGTGCAAAGTTTTACGAGTACACCACCATATAAATTGTCTCATCAATGTACCATTGAGAAAGCAGATCTTTACATCCATCGTGTAACTCAAGGTCAAATATTATACCAAAGCCATTATTATCTGCGAAAGAGTCTTTCGACGAAACCGGAGAGAAAATCTCTTTATAATCAATGTCTTCCTTTTGAGTAAATCCTTTTGCAACAAGGCGAGCTTTATATGTCGCTATATTACCCTGTGAATCCTTTTTAGTTGTAAATATCCACTTACAACCAATAGGCTAAATACCTTAGAGGTAATCTGACGAGATCCATCCACTATTGTCTTTCATGGACTTAATATCCTCATTCATGGAATCAATCCAATTTTGAGAGTTAGGACTTTGCATGGCTTGTAGGAAGTTGATTGGATCATCTTTCTGTAATTCAATACCATCCTCATGTTCCTGAAGAAATATTATATGTCTCGAGGGAATCGCGTTTCTCCTTTCTACAGTAGATCGCCAATGGCATTTGTTCTTGAGATGCTTGAGTTTTGACAATACCGGAATGACATATTGTAACATGTTGATCTTGATGGGAATGATTTTCGATTTAAATGCTGGCGTTGTTGGATTGTTTCATGAATAATTCCAACAAGCGCATCTTGATCATTGTTGTCGACAATGGATGGAAGAAACTGAAATCCTCTTGAAAGGCAATCTAATATCTCTCCCGTCAAACTCGGCAACTTCAAGAAGCTGAGGCATTTCCGTCTCAAAATTGATACGTAGTGGGATCATGAAATTTATACCCTCTTGATCGTTCAATTATCCAATAAAGTAACTCTTAACCGTTTTGGTCGGTTTCTTTTCATTTTGGCTTATAAGGCCTTCGCACCATTTGGACATCCCAATGTGTAAAGTGTTTTATCTTTGGGTTGCTTACGGTCCATAATTCATAAGGGGTTTAGTAGTTGCTTTAGTAGGAACTTCGATTTAAGATATAATTGCGGTCTTAAATTACTTTCTCCCGAGTGATTCGGGTAAAGTAGTGTAGTAATCATACTCCTCACACGTGTCTTTTAATGTTACGTGCGTGTCTCGGCTACCCGTTCATAGTGGAGATCTGGCATGGTGTATTGAGGTACGATTCCACACTCCTCTAGGAATTTGGCAAATGGCCCTGGACGTTGTTCACCTGATCCGTCATATCTACCATAGTATTCTCCACCACGGTCAGATCTAACGGCCTTAATTGTTTTTTACCAAAGTTGGTTTTTCCACCGATAAGCTTGAACACATCCAGTGATTGAGACTTTTCATGAATGAGATAAAGATAGCCATATCGAGAAAAATCATCTATGAACGTTATAAAATAATGTTGACCATTTCTAGCTGGTGTAGGAAATGGTCCACATATGTCTGTATGAATAAGTTCTAAGACACCCATAGTTCGATTGGCTTCAAATCTCCTTGTGTTTGTCTGTTTCCCCTTAATACATTCAACACAGGTTTGAAAATCTGAAAAATCAAGGGGATCAAGAATTCTATTTGACACAAGCCTTTCAATTCTTTGTTTAGATATATGCCCTAAACGTTTGTGCCATAATGTAGCAGAATTCTCATTAGTTAATTTTCGCTTTGTACCTCTTAAACTTGTATGCAAGATTTCATTATAAGAAGCAATAGTGTCAAGCAAATATAGATTGTCATAGTAAGACAAAGAACAAGTACCAATAATATCGAATTTAAAGATAGGGAAGTAAAAGCGATTATTTATTTCTAAATGAACAAGAATAACCCAGTTGTCGAATGTAGAAAGCGAGCTTAAATTTCGTCTAAAAGGCAATTTACAAGCAATATCTTTCAAATCCAAATAAGAACAGTCTCTAGTAACAATCCTAAATAATTCCTATTGCTTGAGCTTCTTAGCGGTTGCCATCACTCACATAAATGAATCTTTCTTTATCAAAGCGGATAGCCGACAATTCAAGCAACCTGCATAGACACACTTATATGAGTAGTAGCACGAGAATCTACCCACCAAGTATGGCTGATGCGAGAAGCTAGAATTAACCTCGGAACAAACCAAAGCAGAGTATGCGTACCTTTCTTTGCATGGCGTGATATTTGAGTACAATCCTTTCTTTTACGTGTCTACTTGACCTTACAAAGCTAACAACTAACACCTTGAAGCTTATTGTGTTGTTGTTTCTTTTGTCTTTAGGCTGCCTAACGACTTCATATCAATTTTTCCTTTTGATTTGCTTGCCTTTAAATGCACTTACCAAATAGTACTGGTCTTCTCTTGCTTAAGTGTGTCCTCTTCTTGCACACCTGATAGAGATAGGCACCGTTCAGAACCATTTCTCCTTTTGTGATTATCGCTAACCTTAAGCCCGGCTAAATTGTGCGGGGAAGAGAGATCAAAAAAACTTAAAATGCACCCGACAGAGTCGTCGAGGCGACTTAACTTAAAGTACCTTTAGTTTTTGAAGCAAGATGAGACATCTCATGATGTACTCCCACTTGTTCCTTATTACCTTTATACCTTGTAGAAATTAAGTTCAACAAAGTTGAACTTATTTCTGCCTTATCGTTTTTTTACAAAACGTTGCTCAATTTGTTCAAGGAACTCTTTAGCGTGGCCTCGGCCTAACCTGAGAACCCTAAATGATTACGGAATTCCTGTTCTGATCATTAGACACATACGATTAGAACGATCCCACTTCTCAAAGTCCCGCTTTTGATCAACGGTACTTTCAGCCGTAAGAGAACTGGGTTTATCCGCTCTTAAAGCAAGGTCAAGATCCATACAGCCAAGGACAATACTAACATTTTCTTTCCAGTCCTTAAAGTTGGTCCCATTTAGTAATGGGATAGAGTTGACATTGGCAGATATAACAGAAGCAGAAGTATTAACTGAAATATAATAAAGCTCACATTAAAATTTATATGATGAGAATATAATAATCAAATTCAATAAGTGGCGAATCCCATGACAAGATACCTAGTACTCTATTAATTTTTAGTCTTTGGACAGAAAAATTAACTTGTAAGTGGTACTCTTGATGTAGTAATCAAATATTAACAATAATATCCTGTCAAATATTAAGTCTTTCTTTGGACCGACTTAACATTCACATGGAAAAATTTATAATTGTTACATATTTATTACCACAGGTATGCTTAAAATCCGGCCAAATTAATAATCCTCCTTTGGGTTGATTAGTAATCGCATGGAATTCAATACCTAAAACCGTCTTAACAATGAAATTAATTCATCTACACAAAGAGAGTTACTTTGGCAACTTATTGTTTGATAAATTAATTTTCAATATTAATAATTGCCAGAATTAAATATGATTATTAACCTTAATTTATAACTTCATATTTATTTTTGGATCACACAATGTTAATTACATAGAGTAAAATAAACATAAAAAATCACTATAATCATAACATACAATATCAAATATATGAAACATAATTTTATTATGTATCGTAGCCGATATATTCGGCCGTTAGATCTAACAATCCTTGACAGAGCCGAATTCATGTATAGATTAAGAAGCGGATACATGATATTAATCTAATACTAGATTGTTAACTTTCCGTATGTCCTCGTTGTTGTATAGAATTGGAACATAAATGTGTTAAAATGTTTAAAATTATCAATTGAGCATAGATTAGGCATAAATTGAGCATAGAATTGTTTTTAACAAATTTATCAATAGAATACACAGTATTTGCAGCTTCCGCGAATACCAATTGAGCATAGAATTGTTTAACACATTTATCAATAGAATACACGATAAAGCAGGACAGGTTCGATTAATCTAATGATCAACTAATCCAATATGAAGGTGGCTCATGATACCAATTGTTAAATTTAATTTATGCCTTGATACTTACGTACTAGATTAATTGATAAAATATAATATCAGAAGCGTACCTTGTTCCGCCGGGATTGAAGCGGTGGAATTTGGAAGACAGGATTTTCGGCTATATGAGGTGGGGATGGAGAGAGAGTTTTGATTTCGCAGAAATCAAAATATGAGCATAAGTTGTTTTAGGTTAATTAAACCACTTTAAATAGGCAATCCTAAGAGTTGTAGGAGAATAATCCTACACAAACTCTAACTTCTCTTTAATCTGATAGCCGACCACTACTCGGTCCAAACCCCAGTCTAGCTCGAAACCTTATTTCGATTCTCCGTCGAATGTTTCTTTCAATTTACACTTTATACCGGGAAGTTTGCTTAGTACATTTTATTAAAAGTAGTTTGGTTTATCGTATGTGTGTGACCTCTTAGGACCAATTGACAAAGTAATATATTAAATATTGTGGTGAATATTATATTTAATATAGATTAATGAGACTCTAGTAAGCCATCGTAACCCTTGAAATATCAATACGTTTATTTTCCTAAATACCAATTGTCTAAATAGTAATAATATATATTGAACTTATATATATATATATATATATATATATATATATATATATATATATATATATATATATATATATATATGTCTTGCATCTAAATAAAGGAATGGTCTCTATGTATTGGATACAAATGTTGAGACCTACAACATAAATAATAAGAGGAATAAGTCAAATGACTTGAATCCCTCCTATTTGTGACATTGCAGACTTGGTCACATAAGTGATAAGTGCATTAAGAAATTAAATGCTGATGGAATTTTGATATAAATGCAGTTTTGAACCATATGATCAATATAAATCATGCTTGATAGACAAGATGACCAAATCACTTTTCACTAGTATAAGTGAAAGGGCAACATATTTATTGGGTATCATACATACTGATGTATATGGACCAATGAATACTCTGCTAGAGCGGGTTACTCGTACTTAGGTACTTTCATTTGATGACTACATTAGATATGGTTATATATCCTCTCTTTGAAGTATAAAATGAAGGTTTGAAAAGTTCAAAGAGTTTTTAGAAAGAAGTTGAGAACAGCTTCGATAAAATGATTAAGGTTCTCGATTACGGCGGAGAATACTTAAAGCTATGTATTTGAAAGCACATCTCAAAGTGTGGTATTATATCACAACTCACTCCCGCTGGAACACCTCAACATAATGGTGTATCCGAAAGGAGAAATCGAACATTATTGGATATGGTTCGAGAAATCCATGATGAAACACGTCCGAGCTGCCCGTCGATTTTTTGAGGGATATGCATGTTAAAATCTGAAATGCAATTTATTCGTGATAAAGCACAGTCGCCCATGGGATCCTCAAATTAATGTATATTAATCTAAACACAAAAATAAATGTATGAATCACGAGACTCATACATTTACAACGAGCGAATGAACCCCAATCCTACTTAATCAACCTCGAGTAGAAAGCCCCTTCAAAATCCCTCTTTAAAGCTTGTTCAACACGATGATATCCTCTAGGTGCACATACCAAGAGGGAAGCTTGAACCGAGTACTTGAACTTGCTAGAGTTTGAAGATGAAATGAAATTGGAAGAGAAAACTCTTCCCGATTCTCATGGGGAGGGGGATTTCTTAGAGGGTGGAGGTTTTTTTATGTAATGATTCTTATGATAAAAAAAACCTAATCCCCTCTTTAAATACCAAGTCCCAAATTCCACTCGTTAAAACTTAACAAATTAAGAAATCGGAGTTTAACTCGTTATTTAGAGTAGACCCTTATGAGCCCACAATTAAATAATGAACTGCAGAAAGTGAGTTGTTATTTTAATTAACTATGAGTCAATTAAAATACTAGCAGTCACTATCGAATAACTTCGAGTTATTCATCAAATTTCAGCCACTTAGTGATTAAACTTGCAAGTTAACCAATTGATGTTCATCATATATTTGACAAATATATAAATATTGAGGATTACATTCCTCCATATCTGAGTCTGGATTTAATTTCATTCATGAAATATTATTAAAATATATCATTGTATGTGTGTGACATCTAGGCTCGGATAATAATAGTAAGTTGTATAATAATATTAATTGACCAATTACTATTATTATAACGATTAATGAGTAAAATCATAATCGCTCATAACCCTTAAATTATCATGAGAACCCACACTAGTAATATACAATTACTAAGGTGAACACTAAGTTCAGGTAATCTCATTTAACCAAACCGGTAAATGAATTGATACACAATTGTATAGCAGACACAATAAAGGGAATCAATTCCTGGAAATCTCCGCTTAGCGGGGCGTTTGGTCATAGTTAAAATATAGAGCTTATAGCTAACACGAATAGTTATATATAATGAATAAAGAATTATCGAACCTAAAATTCTAAAAAAATACCACGGAGACAAGGAAATATAAATATCTTACATGAATTCGTTTCGGTCGTACCGGCTCCCCGATCATAGGACCGGCCCATGGTGATGATCTAGTCTGCTGAGCTAACGTGACCAATCTTGTCGCTAATCAAAACACCATGGTAGTCATGTATGATTAGCATGCATCTAACTATCGGCGTCGACGGCCTTTGAGATTTATCATGTTTCTAGGCTTGAAGAGGTGTAATCAACAATTCATGTTGCCTCACCTTAGAAAACATGAACCCAACCTAGGGATTTAACTTTTCTTTCATGAATACAATACATGTACATTATATGTAAATTTAAACATATATAGGCGAAGTAAACAAATATACTAGAATATAAGAGCGTGATATTCAAATATTTGTTCACGCTAACTTATAATAGATACATCTTACAGCACCCACTTAACCTACGCCTTTGCGACATGCGTCTAAGACCTATGTTAGCGGCATACTCATCATGCTTTGCGACTTAGTGGTTTGGTAAAGAGGTTGGCAGATTGACCTCATTGCTACTTTACATGCTTTGATATCGCTTCTATTAAGCGTATCTACAGTGGGTGATACTTTTTACAGATGCGTGCTTGGTTGTGAGGGTGCTCGGGTTCTTTAGCGAGCTATCGCTTGATAGTGTGCAAAGTTAGTCGATTGGTCACCGATGCTAGGTACTACACCAAGCTTCAGTCATGAATTTCTTAATCAATGCTTCTTTAGCGGTTTCGAGACGTCGATGTACTCGATTTCGTGGTAGAATCGGCAGCAGGTACTGCCTTGGGAAATCCTCCAAGATCTTGCTCTACAGATTGAAACAAAATACATACCTAGGCAGAACGATAGTCGTCTCTGTCGGT
Organism: Lithospermum erythrorhizon; assembly: GCA_019722365.1. NCBI lineage: Eukaryota > Viridiplantae > Streptophyta > Magnoliopsida > Boraginales > Boraginaceae > Lithospermum > Lithospermum erythrorhizon. Next base: position 164,648 of record JADFUC010000912.1, on the reverse strand, counting down.
TAGCCCGACATCGGTGTACCCGACTCTTACTTCATTATCTACCATACCAAGAAAGCATCTTTAGTTGGCTACCGAGATACTTCAAGATGCACTTCCAACTGCTAATCAGTGGTTCTCACCTAGATTAGCTTGGTATCTCTTTAGTTATACTGGGTTTATAAGACACATGTCGGGTCTAGTGCATATGGCATACACTTGTTGGATCCTATAGCTTGAGAAAGCGTAAGGTACATCCTTACATTTTGTTCATCTAGAGCACTAGTAGTGGGACAACTGACGCCTGGCAGTTGAACTCCACATGTCTCATGGGGAGATTACCCTTCTTGGAATTACTCATGTTGAACCTTTGCAGTACCTTATTCACATAGGTATCCTGACAAAGTCCAATTATAAAGCCCGATTATTGTCTCGATGGATCTTTATTCCAAGTATATATTGTGCTTCGCCTAAGTCCTTCATTGAGAAACATTTACACAGCCAATCCTTGACTGAGTTCAGTAACTCTACGTTGTTTCCAATGATAAGTATGTCATCGACATACAGGACTATGAATGATACATAACTCCCACTTACCTTCTTGTATACACAAGATTCTTCTTCGTTCTTGATGAAACCAAAATCTTTAATTGATTCATCAAAACGTAGATTTCAACTGTGGGATGCCTGCTTAAGACCATAAATGGACTGCAACTTGCATACTTTCTTAGGTCCTTTGGGACATATAAAAACTTTGGAGGTTGTACCATATCATATCCTCCTCTGAGTTCCATTAGGAAGCAGGTCTTTTATCCATTTGCCATATTTCATAGTCATGCGGCAATGGCTAGTAGGTTTTTGTCATAGTCCCGTGTGGAGGCTTGTTTGAAGCAACTTTACCGCTACAACTCTGGCTTTGAAAACATCGGCGTTTCGTCTTTATCACATGTTTCTTCTTAAATACACATTTTACATTCAATAGGGCGAACCCCATTTGGTAAATCCAACAAGGACCAAACCTTGTTCAGGTAGATAGAATACATCTCAGATTGCATGGCTATTTGCCATTTGTCAGCATCCTTTCTATTTATCTCTTCTTTGTAAGAAGTGGGCTCATCACTTTCAATGATGAAAGCTTCACCATACCAGCGCTCTGGTTCGTGACGATCCCCGTTGGATCTCCCCAAGGGTTTGGTTCTTCCATAACTTCATGTGGATCAAGCTGGATCTTCTATGAAGAAGTGTCAATTCTTGTGAATTAGTCATTAGATGCATCGACATTGACTATCCTTGAAGCACCATCGAGGTGAACACCATTATTTCTAGTCATACGAATAGATATTCCTTTTCAAGAGCTTACTCATAATGCTTCCTGTGAAGATTTTATTCTCATGCTTTAGGTAGAGTAATGTTAACCAATTGTTTTCCTTTGGATATCCTATGAAATAACATTATCGGATTTGGGCGCAAGTTTATCCTTTGTTAATGCTAACATAAACTTCACAACCCCAAATCTGAAAAACTAACTTAAGGAATCTTCCCGAGCCACAGTTCATGGGAGTTTCTCTACTTACGACTTTTTGTTGGACATCACATTTAAGGTAATTAATCGCTTAGAAGTGCATATCCCCGAGAAGTGCTTGGTCGTCGGATAGGCTCATCTGGAGCCGAACCGCCAAGAAGGGGTTGATTTCTCCTTTCGGACACGCCATTATCTTTGTGGCGTTCTGCTTAGGAGTGAGTTGTGAAACAATACCACCTCTCTAGATGAGTATTGAACTAGAGTGACTCAAATATTCTCGACCTCTATCGGACGGAGAATCTTTATTGTCTTGTTGATTGATTTTGTACTTCATTTTGGAACTCAGCAGATTTCTCAAAGGACTTCGTTTTGTGTCTCATCGGATACACAAAACTTGGTATCTCTGTAATCATCGGTAAATGTAATGAAGTAGTTATAACCTCCTCTTTGTAGATGTGTTCATTGGCTATCTACGCCGGTGTGTATGATCCCAAATAAATCACTTGCCACTTTCATTGGAATCGATTAAGAGATGAATTTTGATCATTTTTGTCCAAGGCAAGATTCGCAGCTTATCATTGTGTTATTATTAATATTATTATTATTGTTAGCTTCTTATTATTATTGTTATTATTATTATTCTTATTCTTCTTATTATTATTTATTATTCTTATTATTATTCTTATTATTGTTTTTATTATTGTTGTTATTATTATTATTATTATTATTATTATTATTATTATTATTATTATTATTATTAATTATTATTATTATTGTTATTATTTTGTAATAATAATAAAAATAATGATAAAAATAAAAATAATTAAAATAATAATAATAATAATATAACAAAAATAGAAATAAATTAAAAATAATAAAATATAACAATAATAACAAAATATAATAATAATAAAAATAAAATATAAATATAAATAGACATAAATAATAAATAAAATAATAATAAATAAAATAATAAATAGAAATATTCATAATAATAAATATAATAACCAACAATAATAAAGTAATAATATTAAAAATGATAACTAAAATACAACATTTTATCTTTGTTTTCTATTTTCCATTGTGGATTTTTTGGAGGATTCTCTCATTATTTTTTCCTTCAATTCTTCTTTGAAGGCTTCAATAATATCTTCAATTTGTAATGATTCATTTGGGTCTTGTGCGTCTTGCATGTCTTCTAATATCTGGAAATTATTTCCTTTGCATTAGTATAATTATTTTTTATTTTTATTATTATAATTGTTTTTACATTTTTGTTATTATTATTATTATTATTATTATTAATATTATTATTATTATTATTATTATTATTAGTATTATTATTATATATTAATAATAATTCTTATTATTAAATTATTATTAATATAATTATAATAATAATAATAAAAATAATAATAATAACTTAAAAAAAATAATAATAATAAATAAAAATAAAAACAATTATATAAATATTTTAAAACAAAATATATATATATATATATATATATATTCGATTCGGTTCGATTTATGCTAAAACCGAAACTGATAAAATTTTGTCGGTATGATATTTTTTTTACCATTTTGGTTCGATTACATTTTTTTCCAACCAAATTCAGAGTAGGCAGAGGTAGTGCTTGGTAGGTGACCACCAGGCCCAAGGGATTTTTAAGGGACCCCCAAATGTCGAAAGTATTTATATATAAATGATGTATGCATTAATGTATCCAACAAAGTTGCTGTATCCCAGTTGCTGCAATGTTAATAGTTCCATAAAATTCCAGAGGAGTCATGAGTTTTAAAACACTGTATGGAAGGGTTTTACTTTTTGTGTACGATTGTGCTAAATAAATTGATTTTGATCAAATGACTATAGAAGACTTACAAAACCAACTCCTAGGCTCTTTTTTGAACATCACAAGTAAATAACTACATTTTTTATTAAACAATCTATTCTTTTTCAACATTATTATTTTCCAGCGTAAAATTATCTATTTTCATTTTTTTCATAACTAAATATGATACATTGTAATTTTTTAATTTACTTGCTTTACTTTTGTTGTTTAGTGTGACATCTCTATTATCATTTGTTTTTTCAATATTTTAACAAGATATTCTAAATTTCTCATGTGACTTTAGTAATTTGTTTCTTTATTGTTATATTACCTAAGTCGAAAAAATTATAATGTTATAACAGAATTTTTAAAAGTAATTTTTTGTTTTGTTTTTAATCTAAATCTAGTTATATTTTTGTGTTCACATATTAAGTAAAAATTCATTGATAAATTTATGCAACTTAGGTTTAAAAATTTATTATGCAACTTAGGTTTAAAAAATTTAAGTGTTCCATATTAAGAATCGAAATAGATTTTTGGAGCCCTACTCTCTGATTCGCCTTGGCCCGGTTCGGTGAGTTTCGGTTTAGGCTGAGGCAGATAACCTCCACTACTTGAGGCATTATACATAGCTAAGCAGGTGTTTTTGTTTAGGGATGAAATAACTATTTGCCCCCCTATTTGCAAGTGTAGTAATTAGGAAGTTTCATTAAGGGCAAAATTATCATTTCATTAAAAAACACTATTTGGGTGTGTGTATAGTAAATTGATACACAAAATCGGAACGATCGACAGAACGAAAAAGAACCCGAAATTTTGGAACGAGCAGATTTAGAGTTGGTCGGAAGAACCGAACTAATTTAGAGTTCGGCAAAATAACCGAACGAGCCGATTCTAAATTTTATGTGGATTTTTAATTTTTATTTATTATCCTTTTCAAAATCTTGCGAAGTATTTGTATGTGCACATTTTAAGAAAAATTTAATTCTTTGTTCATTATTGATATAATGAAATAAAATATATATAAATATTTTTTTTTAAAAGTAATAATATAGAATTCAAAGATATGTATAAAGAGTGGTATTGTGTAAATGTGTATGTAGATTGAATAGTAATCTTAAAGGAGTTGATTGAAATTACATGGATTAAATCTAGTTTAAGGACTTAATTTTGAGTTCAAGAAGATATGCTCAAAAATTGTTTCAAAACCGAAATTTAACCGAAACAGACAGGCAGATTTAGAGTTCGGCCTTTGAAGAACATATGAAATGATTTAAAGTTACAGTTTTAGTTCAAAAGCAGAAACTTAGAACGTTAGAAGCCTAGTATATAGTAATTACCTCCCTACCACTTTGGGCTAAAAGTCGCTCCGAGCAGGTGTTAAAAGATATGGAAATGATTCTGCTCCTGTTTGTAAGTGTAGTGTTTGAGGAAGTTTTATTTAGGGGCAAAATAAACATTTCACATATTTCTTAACACTGTTTGGAGTGTGGATTTAGTGGGACTCAGTTGCACACTTGCACATGAGCACATTGACATTTGGCCCAAATAGTGGTCAAATTGATACTGTACATTTTATTCTAAATATATACGGAGTATTAACATTAAATTCGAATGAATTAAGAGATTGGGCCGAATAGTTCTATTAAATTAAAGATACGGCTCAGCAGTCACATATAATCATGATTCATCCGAATGTGAACGGCAACACCAACTTTGTCGTTTCCAAACAAATTACGGCAGATTAATATTATTATTTTCTACTAATGTTTTAGCGTATATATTTAGTTAAGTCAAGTGGGCAAATGCACCAAACATATACTCCTTATTAAGGCTAATTTGCTATTTACCGCCCCTATACTATAGGGGTTGATGAATTGGAAATGGTGATATTTGAGAGAGGGAGGTTCTGTGACAACAAGGAATAGGGATGGAGGTGGGATGGGGTATCTTGAAGAAGGAAGGGCGAGATTTATTTTCAATTTTTTATTTGTACTTATTATAAAATAGCCTCATATGTTAAAGTATTTAAAAATAAGCCTCTATTTTCAAATGTAATATTTGAGAAAGTTCTAATTAAGGGTAAAATAGACATTTTATATTTTTAATACATTTTTATGTTGTTAAATGTGTATAATCGAGTTGGTTGAGATAAAAAAATAGTTTTAGAGGCAAAGGCCAGGACAAGAAAGAAAAGCATAGAGGATAAAGGCTGGACAAAGCCGGAAATCACAAAGGGATAAATTGAAAATAAACTCATAATATAAGGACAAATAGAAAATTAGACCCTTATTAACAATGATAAATATTACTCCAATATAATTAATATATAAGAGTCATGGGTTTCATGTTAAAATCAATTTTTTTAAAGATGGTATCATGAGCCAGTCCCGTTGTATAAACCCCATAGATGTGATCCAAGTGGATCGCGTTACACGTGCGGGAGCTTCTGGGTATATTAACAAAGTCCCGTGCTTCATTATCCATCTATAAATAGTTAGTTTTAGTATGGATCCTATAAACTCTTAACAATATAAATAATAATAAAATTGAAAATTATATATAATAACTAAAAAAAGATTGAAAATAACGTTCTTTTGGGATGAAGGGATTATACAAAATGATTATGAGTGCAACCATTTAACAATTACTCCGTATATCTATTAGGGATCAGATTTCATATGTGTTGGTAATATTAAGCACGAACGTACAATCTACAACATCAAAGACAAAAATTTTGGAGACAAAATTACATTTTACAATTACCATAAATAGTTTTCAATACATTTAATCTAACTACTTGTAAAATGAGTGTATGAGTTGATCTCTGCGAAAGCAACAACCATAACCATAGAGACAGAACATGGTACAGTATCTTTGACATCAAGGTCAAATAATGTACTCTTCATATAAATATAAAAATACAAATAAACAACAAGTTGAGAAAAAAAATATGAAGATAAAATGAGAAAGGTTGACTTTGCAGTCTCTTTTATACGATCCATCTTGTAAAAGATTCCCTCTAATATGTAAACAATAATAGTCACAACCACAACCAACCTCAAAAATTGTCATTGAGAATTATCATTCTTCTTGTTCTATTCTTGAGGCTTCCAAATCTCCTGTTTCATTCATCATCAACATGGAAAACAAAGCTTCCTTCAAACTCATCCTTATGTTATTTGCTTTCTCCTTAGTCTTCTCCTATGCCGTTGCTGTCCCTTGGTCCAGTAAGTTTTGTTGTGTTTTTCATTTTTGGTTAATTATTGTAACTTGTGCCTTTTCTTTTGTCCAATTTTTTTTTTTTCTCTTCTGAAAATTTTATGAGTTTTTATAAACAGGAAGCCTGAAATCATTATCAGGGAGCTTATCAGCTCAAGACTTAAATTTTCAGGTTGGTGAATTTATTTGGATAAATTTGACTTCTTTTTCAACTTTTTACATACCCTCCATGATTACCAAAACAAACAATAAAAAATATCCTACATATAAAAAAAGTTGTTCAATTTTGTTTTGATGATTGAATTTTTTAAATTCAAATATAAGTTTTATTTTATTTTATATATATTGAAAATTTGATGCAAACTATATATGTTATGTGCTACAAGTAGTATTTTAAATGTACTTTAAAATTAACATGCTAATTACGATTCATATCAAAATTAGAGAAAATTGTCAAAATGGTCATAGATAATATATGCAAGTTGTACTTTAGTCCCACTAAATATTTGATCTGCTCAAATGTTCCTTGTAATTGGTACAAAAGGTGCACTTTAGTCCAGATTTTAACATTGTCTTTAAATTTAAATGGAAAAGTGTGCGGTTACACCACATTTTTTTGGCTAAAACAAAATTTTCAACACTTGGTATTTACCAAAAATGTGCACTTTAGTCTCTGATATTAATCGAAAATGTGAACTTTAGTCCATCTTTCCGTCAAAATTTAACGTCTCCATCAAAACGATGGACTAAAGTGCACCTTTGTATCAATTACATGGACTATTCAGCGCTTATACCAAACATTCTTGGGACTAAAATATAACTTGCACATATTATTTGGATTATTTTAACAATTATCTCTCAAAATAATGTATTTCAATTAAGATCGTAAAATTAATTAATTAAGATAATGATATTAAACTTAACAATGTTTTCAGATGGAATATGAAATAAGTATTAGTTTGGATATTATTACAAACATTAGTTTTATTTAACATACCATATTCGTACATAATTATATATAACGATTACCATATCTGCTATTATGATTATTTTAATTGACCTGCCAAAGTCACTATTTTAATGAAATAATTTATAATTGTATAGTAATTTTTTTTCTACATAAAGTTGAAAGGGAATCATGGTCGTCTCCCCTCTTGATACCTTCTAAATTTCGTCGGAAGTAGAAAAAATATATTTGAACTATCTTGACATTTTCACTTTTATAATTAAAATAAGAGTATATATGTTTAATAATAAAATAATATGGTTCTTTTTCTCCTGGCCTTCTTATTAATCTATTTGTTTTGTCAATCTAGATGACACAAGGACAATACCAGGAGGAAGACAAGTCATTTCTGGTAGGAAGAATGGATCTTCAAATCAATGATTATCCAGGAACCGGAGCAAACCCTGATCATGATCCTAAACCTCCAGGAAGCGATTGATAATGCAATATATGCAACTTGTATATATATTATGAACTTAACTTGGAATATTTTAGTTTGGAGATGCCAAAGTTAGGAAATTTAAACTTTGCTTGGCCATCGTTTAAAATGTCATTGAAGTTTGGGTAAAATGTGAATAACAAGATCTTAGAATTATAATGAATTGAATGAATGTTTGATTTTTATTTTGTGCTCGGGTTAACTGCTAATTTGGTTCGATAATATACTAATTACACTTTGGTTTTCGTAAACGAGTGGTTTGTTAAAAAAATTGGACTTTTATCCATTGATAATAGACGTTTGCGCTAAACTTGGACGTATGAACTCCATCGTGGACACTTTGGGGGGCAACATTGCTATTTTGATGAATTCATGCGGCAAATTAACATTTTTCAGGGTAAAAAAAGTAGAACCCTAAATCCAACCCCTTCAAACGCGTTTTTAGTAGTCTTATACTCTTATTCCTCTTAGAACCTTCTTCTTCAATCTTCCAAATTGAATCAAAATTGAGTCATTCTTTTTCCTCAATGTCATTTCAAGAACGGAAAGAGACGTTGAAAATATGTAGAAAGTTGCTCGACAAACCAAAACTGTGAAATAGGTCACATGAAATTAAGCCATAAATCATTTGTTGATATTAGAACTTGAGATAATACTAGAGATTTTATCTTGATCTCCGTGCCTAATAAAATCTTTTCCCCTTCCCTACTCTCTACCCTTTCGAATTTCTATCATTCTGATGATATGTTTTAACCGAAACCGTATAGCTTAAACATCAAAGTTAACCTAGAGGAAAGTAATCGAAGTGAATGTTTTAAAATGTTGTTTATATTTAATAAAGTACTGAATCGAGTGAATCAAAATAAACATAGCTTAAAAATAACTTCTTGCTGCCGATTATCCTAACTTTCAGAGTAATTATTCGCGAACCAATTCACCAAGTGTGAAGTTCCATTTTTTAATTCATAATTTGCTAATAAATCACTCACCAACTTTCACCTCATTCATCATTCCATCAATTAATTTTAAAGTATCCAATTCAATCACCCAATGTCCAACAACTACCGACCCCTTTGCTTCAATTCATCATGTTGGCCGTTAAAAACTAACCTCATACAGACGACCGCATGCCATTTTTCAATAAAGGGTATTTTAGTTAAAATAAAAAATTGTTCCTCTTTTCACTCGCACAAAGCAAGTATACGGTCACGCCTCCTCGGCGTAGTTCTACGGAAATAAGTGTGCGGCTATTGCAAAATGTGATAAATGGATACGGAGAGGGAGATATGGTCCGCTTAAGTGACTAGACCAACTGAGTGAAGTCTCCCTTCGCTAATTGCCCTATTTCGGCATATTGGGCGAAAGAAAGAATTATACAATTGGGCTAGTTCCTGGGCTTGTTTCGTCAGTTGTACATATAACACACCACAACTTTGATGGATGAATCGTATGTTTGTTAAATTGATTGGACAAAACTTCATAACAACGCTTCACTTTTAATGTCAACGACGTACAAAAAATTATGCATTTTCAAAAAGAAAAGCAATAAAAAAAGCACTGTGAAAAAGAAATGATTAAATGGAAGAATTCGACAAACATAAATGATCGATGACGTCTTTAGCCCGAAATTTGAGTTTAGATGCCAAATTTAAGCTTCGCATGACGACTATCTAATTAAACAAAATGTTTTTACCAACATTTAAAATTTGAGTTTTAGTGTTTCAATTGATTTTGAGTGATTTCTCAAGTAAATAGTAATTCGCACATTATGTGCAGAGGTAAAAATTAAGAGAATATAAGACTACCCAGGTTTCTATGTCTTTTTTCAATTTCCTTTTCAATCTTCAAGTGCGCGCTCTTGCCCCTAAAGTATCTATTTTGTTTGACTGTCCCTTGTAAATTTCATTTTCTCTCAAATACTCACTGTACATTAAACTTTTATTTTGACTGCCCTTGTACATTTAATTTTTGGTTTTGGCTCTCCCCCTCAACATTCAATTCCTGAAAAACTACATTTAAAAATAGAGGGTATATTTTGAAATACTTCAACATATGAGAGTGTTTTATAATAAATAATAAGAGAATTAAAAATAAATTCCAACCCCTTCTTCTTTAACACACCCCAACCCAACCCCTACCTCGTACCGAAACATTTCTCCCACCTCCCCAAGACGGCAAGACCCACCCTCCACTTCTTTTTATTACCAATATCACAACTGATATTATCAACAAGATAAATAAACGAATGCTACGAGTTGCAACACAACCCACCCCCACTCCCAACTTCATCATCATCATAAACAACCCCCACCCCTTGAAACTTCAATATGGTGTTCGTTATTATTATCCTTTTCATATTTTTTATTTGATTGTAATATTCTTTACATATTTTAGTGTAATTTTCTTTAAATATTTTTTATGTATCTTTTTCCTTTTATATCAAGATCGGGTCTTTGTTCCTAAAGAAATCTAACCAAAACATATTATATGGATTTAATTTATCCTGCTATGCAACCACACATTACGAAAAAGCTGGTCAGTGATTACCCGTCAAGACGTCCAACCATCAAAGACATTATTGAGACTCAAGATGCAACAATCGATCATCAGGCTAGATTACAATCGTTTGTTTCTCATTTCTATTGGTAGAAATTTCACTCAGAACTCCACGTATGTGTAATTTAATTAGTTATTTTCAAAGACTTCAATTTCATTCGAGCGTATTGCCTTCCCGATTCAATTATATCTCGTAGCAGAATTTATCAGAATAACCCGCCCGCACTAATAATACTGTGACATTATACTAGCTGCCGTGGATTTATTTCGAGGAAAAAAAATTAAGTTGAATGAAATAAAATACAAACGAATCGGTCGGTTGGGTAATACATTTTGCAGATGAATTTTAAAGTTTAATTTGAAACAAATGACGTTAGTTGCCAGAATATAACGTTGATGTTTGGAAGCTTAGTCGTCGAGATAAGTTAAAACGAAAGATCGATCAATTAAAACGACGGTTTCACTATATAAAGTTTAATGGCCAACCCATTAACCCATAAACCACGGCTAAGCTCCAAAAAAGAGAACCATCGCCTTTCTCCTTCACGCGAGACGCCGACCGGTGTTCTCCCCCCACTCGATTTTTCTTTCTTTCGATTTCTCTTCCATCTCGCGAAGCTTTGGACCTCAAATTTCTCGAGAGTTTATCTCCATCATCCTCTTCGATTCAAGTGTAAAAAAGGTCGGATCGTTTTAAGATTTCGTGAGTTTCTGCCGAAAGGACTTTTTGTATTTTTGAATTTTATTACTATAAACGCATTCTTGGGCTTTAAATTAGTTATTATTTAGTTGAAATTTGTTTAATGCGGAATTTCGGACGCTTTTAGAAGTTGGACTTTTTGGAATTTTGGCTGACTTGGTTTTATGAGATATTATTGAATATACTAATATCAGCTTAGATTATAGTATGTGAGATGATACACTCATTTTGGGTAGAAAGTGTTGTGATGTTGAGTTGAGTTGACTTTGAGTTGACTTTTGGGTTGACTTTTTTCTAAAATGTCATTGGTAGTATAAATATGTTATCGACCTTTATTATGATTATTTCTGGTGTGAAATTATGAATTATAAAGCTTGTTGGAGGAAGGTATGTTGAAATTAGTTTTATAAGATTTTCGGTAGTAAACGGGCTTGGGATTGAGGTCAAGTAGGAAATGGGTTTGACTCGCTTGGAAAAGCTGACATTGGCCGATTGAAATTGGTTGAAATGTTAGTATTTTACAAGTGTATCGACCGATTATGGGATTTACTCAGATAGTTGGAAATTTGTCATTTTAGTAGTCTTCAACATAATTAGTACCTATACGTTTGTTAATTTGTAACTAAATGGGTCAGAAGTCGAATTTAATCCAAGATAAAGATTAAAGCTCGTCGCTTAGTAATTGTACTTCGGTGTTTTGATTAATGAATGTCGGAAAGGCACTTGATCGATTAGACATGACGCTTTCTTATCAAGTAACCAAAGCGCAGTACTTATCTCACGGGCGCTTATATTAATGCATTTACTTTAAATCATGGAAACATGTCATCAGGTATGATTATGCGAGAATAGTATACGCCATCGTTTCTATGATTATGTGATCTACGGCGCGAATATGATATGATTATGCGACATTTCGTGGCGTTTGAAGATTTGCTTCGAGATAAGTAATAAATAACCCTCAACTTAATGCTTTCTTGCTCAGGCCTTGTCGGCATTTCGATTGGGCTCGCCGGCATTTTCATTTCGTGGGGCCTTGTCGGCATACTTTTTTATTTCTGTGGGCCTTGCCGGCACTTTTGTGTTTCGTGGGTATTGTCATGTTGTGATTGATTTATGATTACGCGGTATTTCAGCTGTGTTCTTTGATATCGCTTTGAAGGTATCAAGCTAATTACGCTTACTTCTGAAGGATTGAGTATTAGGATACACCCTATACTGAATGACAGGGGTTGTGTGACTCTCCTTTCCTGCGTGATACGTGATTTACGTTGGCTCATAATCGCGGTATAAGTGTAGCATCTATTATCACTCATACAAGACGTCATTGGTTTACTATACTGCATAAGCGCAACGGCATCTATTATCACTTTATACAGATTGTCGGTGTCGGCCTTATACTTGGGTATAAGTGTAGCCATGAGATCTATTATCACTTTCGGCTGTGCACAGCAGTTTACCTTACCACGTATAAGAGCGTGTTTATCAACGACGGTCCATTCCTCGCAGTGACGGAGGAAAGGCTACGCGAATTGTAGGTCGTATAGGGAGATACAAGAGATACGGGTCAATACTGTGAGTTATAGTCGCTGCTGAAGTCTCTATGATTTTATTCTCAAGATGGTGCCTTATTGAGACTTTGTATTATATCTTGACATGTTGTTTAAAGTTGTATATGCTAGTATAATCTGCTTTATGGCTCGCTTATTGGTTATGAAAATTGCGCCGATTATACTAGATATCATTGATAAATTATGTCAATTTTGCTTCGTTGATTATTGATAATATGATCCGATTTTTCAGGATCCTAGGTTGGTATTAATCGCTTTTTACATCCTTTAAGGTGAAAAGTTGAGTTATAATGGTTGAGATAACTTTTGAAATCTAGGCATTAGGTATAAAAAAATTATAAACCGAATGCTCATGCTAATCTATACGACATTTATATTTTATATATAAGTGGGAAAGTTGGATTCAAACGGCTCTAGTATATAAGTTATGATCTAACTACCTAATGCTGATACCATCAGTGAATAAGTTCTGCATACTTAATAAAGAATTTGTGAGATAATTCCGCATTCCTTAAGTTATCTCATTTAAGATATACGCTGCTAAGTTGTACAGATAACGAAACGATTTGGAGGTTCTTATGATAAACATTTAGATGTCATAGAGTATTTAATTATAATCGAGTAGCACTTTAAGGTGAACTAAAGATAAGTGGTTGAATTGTGTATGCTCGAGCTGGGCTTTAGACACAGAGATATATTGCTTGAGTTGTCAGTATATTTGAGTTGTATATGCCGAATTGGCTATACTCAAGAAAGATAACAAATGTAGAGATATTCTCGCGACAAGGTGTACCGCGAGTGTTGTTGACGCTGTGTGTGGATTTGTCGGTGTTAGTCGGAAAGCTATTAAGGAAATATTTATCTTGTCGAGGAGGAGCATAAATATAACTCTTGGAGGTGGATAGTCAGCAACAGGTAAGTAGCCTCAATTATCCTGTTTGTATATTTGTAGGTTAACTTCGTGATATTTGTTTTCACTCAACTTTTAGCCGACTCCTCATTCACCTATGGCGATGCTTTATGCCCAGGTTGTCGCTGGGATGACCGAGACGCATCGGGCCGAGTAGCCGCATCTGCCGAGGTGGCGACGGTGGCTCAAGACCTCAATCACCATATAGCGTATCTTCTTGGAGTTTTATCAGATGAATAATTATTGTTGTCCGAGTTGTAAAACAAGTGGCTCTGATGTTGTATTTATATATTACTTTAAAGTTGTTGTAGTGTTGGTTAGTTCAATCTGATGGACGAGTTGTATTATTTTTATTATCACGTTAAATGAAGTCATTTTTATTGTTATCCATCGCCGCGCATCATTTAAAGAATTTCAATGCTCATACTTTTATCAAGCAATGAACCCAAGCCTTCGTGTTTTTGACATAATTTTAAGAAACGAGAGAACAAATGATGTTATATCTCATGACCTTGAACTTAACGGCGTGGTCGAGAACCTCCTACGGTTCAAGATAACGTGTTCGAGCCATGGTCATGTCAGGTTCGAAACATTCCGACTATTTGAGTCGGAATTACCTCTTGACTTACTTATCGGATGATTTGTATTGTGTATATAAAACATATACTACTACAAAGAGGTGTTGGGACGCACTTGAGTACAAGTATAAGACTAAGATTTACCAAGAAATTTTATCAGCAAAAATTTCTTAACTATAAGACGGTGGCGGAGGGATCTCAAGTTCGAGAACTCAATCTTCCATGATTCAGCTCGGTGGTATGAAGTCAGTGATGCTCAACGTTAATGCATTATAACCGAGAAGGTTACCATCTTGAAAAGACTTCAAGAATTATTTTCCAGCTTAATGTTTAAAAAGATATTTAACCCCAGCAACGACGTCCGTCTGAGGATCATGCAACAGAAGGTCGATCACCTCTCTCCGGAAGTCGACGCTAATATTGTTGAAGTTGGGGACTCTTCAGATCCTTATGTGAAGAAGAAGAGCGAAGTTTGCTCCATGTGAAATCCTTCTAAGAACGGTTCTCGCTTCTCTCAAGAGAACTCGTGAAGTGCTTTTGACGGGGCGCATAATTGTAACAAACGAGGTCATAAGTCCTTCGAGATGCAAACAACCCAAGAGAAGTAACAATAGGAAAGCTGCGGCTAATGTGGTCACTAAGAAATCAGACGAGATGAGCTTGTCGGCTATGATTTACGAGGTGAACTTTGTGGGGACTAACCCACAAGAAATGCAAGGATCGATATCATGCACCAAGTGCCAGACAAATTAATGATCACTTTGCTACCTTCAAGCCACTTACAAATGACGAGAAGATATACATGGCGAATAGTGCGACCTCCAATATCGAGGGAGAATGAACTGTGGCGCCGAAGCATGACTTCGAAACGAGGTCACTTTGAAGAATGTTTTGTATGTTCTAGAGCTAGAAGAATCCTAAATATTGGGTCTCTCCTTAGCAAACATTTCTTTAAACTTGTAATCAAGTATGATAAAGCCAGAATCGCCTAAGTAGTGGCATGCTTGTATCGAAAAAGGCTATGTCTTGGATGGCCTTTTCAAGATGAATGTAATGGTTCCATATGAATAAAACAAATGTTGCGTATGTTTTTGAGAATTCTAATTTGTGGCATAGTCGATTAGGTCATGTAAACTCCAATTCTTTGCAAAGAATGGTAAAGTTGAATCACATACCTAAAGATCACATTGCTACAGACACAAGTGTGAAACTTAAGGCTGGAAGTTAACAACGAGGGCCACATTTCCAACCTGTGGTTAAATAGTAACCTCTTGATCTTATTATTCACAGTTGGATAACTGTGGATACGAGCCCGCATCTAAAGGTATTTATCACTCAGAGATGATTGTATGAAATTATGCTATGTATATCATTTAAAAAGTAAACACGAGGCAATATAGAGCTCGCTCTATAAAGAAGAAGTTGAGAATCAACTGGTAGAAAGATAAAGTGCAGGCCGGCCAGAGGCGCGGCATTGCCATCCTTTGGGCAATTTCCAGCACTAGATCACTGAAGGAAGAACCCATCATTGAAAGAGATTTATGGACGTTATGTCGAGCAGCCTAAAGTACCCCTCGAACGTTGGGGAAGCAATTCTTACTGCCAACTACCTTCTGAACAATATTCCTCGAAGCGATTTGTGATAGCATCTCGCCTGATTTGTTCAGTAGAGCTCCAAGCTACAAACATCTTCGCTATGCTTTTGGTAACGTCAGGTACCTCCTCCTAAGAAGGTGACTATTGGACCTAAGACGTTTGACGTGATATTTGTTGGGTATCCGCACAATAGTATAACACATATCGGTTTCTAGTGCATAAGAGTGAGAACTCAATGATGCAATAAGAATACGATATTGTAGTCACGGAATGTCACGCTCTTGAGCATGCTCAACGAAGTTCATTGCATGTCGCTACATCTAAAAGGATACATGAACTCAGGGTATTAATAATACGAAGACTACTATGGATAGTCTAAGCAACGGTTATGACTAAGAACCTCGACGTAGTAGTGCTGGCCGAGAAGACGTTTGGTCATGATTTTGGAACGTATATGCTTGAGAGTGAGCCTCAAACTTACCACGAGGATGTGAGTTCTTTTGAAGGTTCTCTATGGAAGCGAAAGTCGTATATTTTATGGATTCAATTCTCCAGAATCACACTTGAGAATTCAAGTAGATCTTCCTGCCAAGTGCGAAAGCTTCCCAAAGTCCAAATGGACCTTTTAAGTAGAAACGAATCCATTTATGGACGATGATAAGCATAAAAGTGTACTTCAATACCATCCGTGGTAACAGACGCAAAGAGACCAGACTACTTTGATACTTATTCTCCCATCACGAGGATAACATCCATTAGGATAATCTTGGCAATTGCTGCATTGCCCAATTTAGATGTACATCAAATGGATGTGAAAACTGCTTTCTTAAATGGAGATTTAGATGAGGAAATCTACATGAAACAGCCTGAGGATTTTATAGTTTCGGGTAAGAAAGTGAAAGTCTGGCGACTTTTCAAATCCTTGTATGGGTTAAAACAAGCGCCTAAACAGCCGTAGAAATTTGACAAGACAAGATTTCGATCGGATTTAAGATCAACGAGCACAAGTATGCTTATGTGAAATCCACTGGTAGGATACGCCATTCTCTCGCTTATACGCGATTTACATGCTCATTATTGGGAGTAATCCAAAGATGATCCAGTCCATCAAAGATATGTTGAATTCCAAGTTTGACATGAAGGACGTGGGTCAGGCAGATGTGATTTTGGGAGTACGGATTATAAGAACTCCTGATGGTCTGGTGTTAACCCAATCACACTATATCGATACGATTCTTGGAAAATTTTGCCAAGATGATACGGGAGCGTAAACTCCAAATGATGAAAGACGATACCTCTCGAAGAATAATGGGAAAAGTTTGTCTCAACTTGAGTATTCTCAAGTGATTGGAAGTCTTATGTACTTGAAGAGTGGTACTAGACCGGATATAGCTTTATTTAGCTTAGCAAATTGTGGTAGATATACAAGCAATCCAAGTAGGATCATTGAAGCTGGATTCGTACCGAAGCATTTGAGATATACTGTTACTTAATCGCATCAGACCCGTTATCCACCAGTACTTCGGGCGGTAGACCAAAATCGATCTCGATACTGGGATTCAATGGCTGGGCAAAGCCGATACGCTCTTCTTCACTTTCACCAGACGGGAAGTCCTCAAACCAAACAAGAACAGCTTTATCCACAACGGAGTCTCGAAGTTCATTGTTTTGGACAAGTATGGGAAAGAAGCGGAGTGGTTACAAGAATTCCTTTGAGCACATCTCCGTGAAATGGGAAAGGTCCGCACTTCAATTTGCATATATCAGGACAATGAGTCCGCAATTAGAAGGCAGTGAACCATATATAACGGTAAGTCGAGACAAATTGGCCGACATCATAATACCAGAGACGCTAATCTCAACCGAGTTATCATTGTTGATAACGCGAGATTAAAGGATAAATATCAGGGATCCGCTAACCAAGCGGGTTAAGAAAAGAACTGGGCTTGAGAATTCATCGAAATGAATGGATCAAAGCCCCAGACAATGGCGCGAACGAAACACAACCCTACCTGGTTGGACATTGCAAATCCCGAGATTCAGGTTCCAAGGGACAACTGGCTCATATTGCATAAGTAGATCACTGGGAATTTCCCTACCCACCTCCTAGATTGGTAAATGCAATACCCGTGATAAGGTTAAGCTATGATTTTAATGATCAAGGAGTAATGCGGGTTACTCGACATATGAGGAGTCACCTAGCAGATAAAGTAGGCTTTTAGAAGAGAAATGTTCCTGAGAGGCATTTATCGACAACTCACGTAACTACGCATGCGCCATGGCCTAACCGACACAATAAATGGTAACGGATACCTAATCGCATCGAGACCTGCGTCAAGTATGTCATCATTTGCCACCGCAGCATAAACACTCCAGCACATCGCCTACTAAGTCTCAGCACAAACATATGTACAACGGAAGATCAAGGCTATCACACCTACCTATCCATAGAATCGATCGTTGTCAAGTATCATCGATTATCGAGTCAAAATCTTTTCAAATTTGTATCCAGTATAGGATATCAGAATTTGTGATTTTGTTGAAATATAAATTTCATTCATGCGGATGTCAGGATCACGTTATCCAAAATTGCAAGCCACGCCAGATGTCAAGCGGTATCAGGCAAAACAATGGGATTATAGGATGAAGTTCGAAATTTGTTTGTACCAATATAGAGTAAGAGCAGTAGCACGCTCACTTATAAATAGAAATCCTCCAAGCCTTAGTAAATGTGAAAGCTACTAGTGTTATGCCAAAACTTCACGCCGCAGAATCCGAAAAATGAGCTCGGTGATCCGGGGTCCAAAGCGTGTGTGCGAACGACACGAACAATGCACCCAAAAAGTGGGGGATCAAAGGAAGCCACCTGCCCCCGGGTTAGCTCGCTTTTTGCACCCGATTCAATTAAAGCTTCCAAATGTGTTGACGTAATTTCTTAAGCGCAATCGTTATCGTTATTTAATCATTACAGTCAAGTGCTTTCTTAATGCCGGAAATGTTTTGATTAAGCAATAAAGTGTAGTTATTGCCGCAATTACAAAACGTCTTTCTTTCCTATATATATTGATCATCCGAAAGCTCCAACACAACACAATCAGAATCAGAGTTACACATACAGATACACCAAAACAGAGTTAGAGGATGAAAGAAAAAGAAACGATTTGAAATATAATATTACTTCTCATTCTGTAACAATATATAATATCATGAGTGTTACCACTCAACGGATGGTTTCACAATATAATTTTTTTAGATGTTTATCAACAATTATACATATCTTTTTGTAAAAAAAATTAATTTTAAATACATGTTGGCAGAGTATAATCTCACCGAATGATGACTTTAACATAATAATTAACTTTCTTAAAATGGATGATATTTAAGATTCAATCTTTGAATTCAGCACAAATCTCTTATGACTAACATTATTTAAATAACATAAAGTAATAATATCTTAAAGGATTTTGTCATTCATCCCAAATATGAACACATATCCTACCAACTAATTAAATTTTTACTATATTAGCCTAACTGATACTTATCACTATTTTTATTATACAAAATCGCTCTACATGAGTAATTAAAATGTGGTACAATACGATAGAATATAACTGTAATACGGAGTATTAAACATAGTGATGTTAAACATTTAAGTTAGCGAATTAAAAGTGAAACACATTTGTTAAAACATAGGCCACTAGACCTTGATTTTAGGATTAGGAAGATGGGTGTAATATTTGAGCATATTTAAAACTCCCACCATCCCTTAAACATCATCATATTTTGAATTTTGATGGTTGAGTTTCAAATTTTAAATTCAAATAATTTTTATTGTGTTATATATTTTTTGTGAAAAATATATCAAAATATAATATGTCCAACATATTTTATTATTGACAAATTTGATTCAAACGATGTTTTAGATGTCAATCAAAGTAATAAAGTCTATTAATCTTTGACAATGAAAAAAAATTAGAAAATCTTTTAGGAATCGGAGGATTAGCAATTTTGGAATAGTATGAGCTAGCACATTTTATGTTTAAATCATAATTTAAAATACTTGCATATCAACATTTCAATACAAGTATTATTTCTCTATTTTAATTGTATCAGCAAGTCTAAAGATATTGGTTATGAGTTAATTCTATGAATAAATCTTTTGTGTTAGATGGATCATTTCAATAGCGTTTTTATGATATTGTCATAGTAATCCTCGTTTTAGAGCGCTAAATTATTTAATGCCAACATTTTTTAAATTATAACAAAAAATAGTAACATATCTTTGAATAGTAATTGCATGAGAACAAACGGGAAAATTATCGAAATGGCTTCCGATAATGGCACCAAGTTGCATTTTGATCCACAATATTATTATCGTAGCAATTTAGTCTCCATAAATGGTACAAAAGTTGGACGTTGATCCCCAAACTAACGTTTCGGTTAAATATAAATATCCTAAGGTTAACTGAGACGTTAGTTTGGGGACCAAAGTGTAACTTTTGTGCTACTTACGCGGACCAAAGTGCAACATTAAGTGCTATGAGTTAACGGAAACGTTAGCTTAGAGGACTAAAGTGTAACTTTTGTACCACTTATGGGGACCAAACTGTTATTGTGACACTATTGGGAATTAAAGTGAAACTTGGTATCGTTATTGAGGATCATCTTGGTAATTATCTTTGAAAAAAATTATGCACTATAGTTAGTGAAGCAAAAAATTTTGTGTCCGTCTATTGGATTAACAAATATTACAAATAGTACACAATAAGTTGAAACATTTTATCTGAAGTTTGTTTTTAAAGGAAGAAGCCTTTATTCACAAAAACAATTTAAATCGAACCCTCAATAAATAAGGATTTTCAGGAATTAAGCCCCTGGTATTAATCGAAGTCAAAAAATAAGGGTGTTACATGTTACAAGTATGAGATATTTGAAATAGTGCATGTTGAACAATTCGATTGTACAATCGATTAACTCATTTAAGTTTAAGTTCAGATAAATGCTCGATTATGTAGTACTCATGATACCGGTATTTATTATTGGGTTATGATGGCTTACTATGGTCTTCATAATCAATTACCAATATATAATGCTCCGGGTTATCATTTAGTACATGACTTTTGTCAATCGAAGCCTAGGTCACACTAATTCTTACAACGAAAGTGTGTCATAATTTAATATATAACTTTCTGTGGTTTAAAAATTGAATCATGTAGCAACATCGGGGCAAAATTTCACCAGGAATTGTGCCCTGCTCGATCATTACGGGAAGCAGTTCTCCGGAATTTTCTTTTGTAATCATTATTCGAAATATTCTAGTTAGCTTTTTATGTGCCTTCATTTTGTTTTAATAAGAAGGAAAATTTAGAATACTTACCATTTTAGTCGACCAAGAGAGTCAGGAGACGAGAATTCGAAAGGCCAGGTGAGGTGGCCTTTGCTTAAAAAAACACTTATATTTTAGTTATAGTTGATGGCTAAAATTTAGGACTGAAAAGCCTATAAATAAAGTCACTTTTCACGATTTAAAATCGCTTCATTCATTTTGGTATTCACTTTTGTGAAAATCTAAACGCTCTCTCTCCCTCTCTTCTCTCTTTTGGTCGATCAAGTTGGTTGAAAATCTTCCAACAGTTTCAGCCAAAGATCTTCTATAGTTCATATTTTAAAGGAGTTCTATAAAACCTCCTCGAGGGACTTGCTCGCTTCACGGTGCTGACAATCTTGTGGCGATCATGGATGTTTGTAGATCTTCATACCAAAGATTCTCACAAGTACTGGCTGCTTTTTAATTCTCAAGAACTAAGACACATATGTTCTCAAGTTTTTAATTATTGTTTATACAAATAATAGTGATCATGGGATTCGTATCCAAATAGTATTGTTAGAATATTATTTATACGTAAGAAACACCAACATTACATTAATTAACCCTAAATTTGAACTCGGGATAGGGTTCATGAGAAAATGGCACCGAATTAAATGTCAATCATATTAGGGCTCGAAAATCCCCAATTTTATTGATTAAAATTAGCCAAAAGGAACATTCCGGAAGCCACGTGGCTCAAAATGAAGACTCTAAAAAGAACTTAAAATGAAGACTCCAGAAAGTATGAGTTGATATGAAAATGTATTTGAATAGGAAAATTCTAGAATCTTACTGTTCCTAAGAGAAATAGACACCCCATATGATACTTGCAGAGGAGGGAATTTCCATAAAATCTGACAATCAAGATCTTTCCTCAAAAAAATCAACTAAGTAAGATCACGATCCACTTAAAAAAAGTCAACTAATCGTAAGATTCACTGAAGCCTATCATTCAGAGCATCCGTGAGAAATCCTGTGAAATACTCCAAAAATTACAAAAGAATTTAGAGAAAACCCCTCGAGATTTCTCCAAGTTAAAAAGTTTTAAACCACTAACAGAACACCATGCGGTGGTTGAAAACACCTGTGTAGCCAAAATAAGAGCTCCGAAATAAAGATTACCGCATTAAACGCAGAATTCTTCAAGCTCAAGCAGTAACTGATGTTAACTGCACGTAGCTTTTAATAATGCTTTGAATATTCGGGCAGATGTTTTACGCAGAATTTCGATTATTCAAAAATTAATGAACACCGATAGATCTCAGTGATAATCATCAAGTTCCGTAGATAGTAATAACCGAATATTTAGTCCCTATACTGATACTAGGCGGAAAGATGTCAGGCGCCTGCCTAGTCGATCAAGATTACTGACAAGTGCTGAACGCCTCCACCTTCACCGATCATCACTTTACAACAATACGCTACTACGGGCGTTGTGAAGATAAAGCAGCAAGCCAACACTACTTCAACACTTCGCTACTATCACTCCACATGCTCCAAGCCTCGAGCCATATCCAAAGTTTCAAGTCCCACCGCATAAAGTAGTTTTCTCGTTACAGCCCCACCATATCACACGTAACGCGAAGTCTCCACCATCAATTCGATTAAATATAATTTATATTACTTTGTTATTCTTATCTATAGTTACATCAAATAACTTTGCATGTTTAAGTATAGGTTTATATGGGTTAAATAACAATATTAAAAATTAATCAATTAAAGTAAGATGAGTAATATTGAAACATGATAAAATAAAACTTAATGAGTAAATGATTCGCCTCTAACTGGAGTGTAATGAATCGTCAATATGTGGTAAACTGAGAAAAAATATTGATCATCTCTTAGAGGAAAAAAACAAGACGAACAGTGAACAAAATAATGTTCACGTGATAGATCAAGGTTGCAATTTTATTATTTCGATTCATTAAATATATATATATATAAATACACGAGTATTAATACATTACCAACTATATTTCTTTTCCAACTCATTTGGTTTAAAAGGGGGCAAGTGGTACCCTTTGTAAAAACCATCTTCTTTAACAATCCAAGCACATATTTTTTCGTCACCACAAAAACCAATCTTACCGTGAAAAACATCAAATCTAATATCCTTGTTTTCCCACCAAAAATGACAAAAGAAAAGTGTCTTACCAATAATAATATTTAATTGAAAAATCCAACTAAAACTGCCATTTACATTAAGATCATGATAACCAAGATCATTATCTCCTGAAGCGCAATGAATTCTCAACTTTGGTGAATTTGGAGGAAGATTATTTATAACATGAACTTCGTATTCAGGATCACCTTCACTATGTTCTATCACTGCTAAAGTATTAGGTATTTGGATGATAATCATTAAAAGAATGACAGTGTTCCACGAAGATGAATTCATATTTTTTCTACTCGAAAAGAAAGAGGAATAATTTGAGATAAAAAACTACATCATATTGTGTTACTATATATAATATTAGTGGTGTGGCCAATCTAATGAACGATTTGCAATACTTGAATTTTTTAATTAATATTAAATGACTTGTTACATACCTCGTACTATTTTGTAATCCCTTCAATTCATTTTAATTGATTTTCTTACATGTCGAAATAAATTATTGATTTTCAATTACTCTTTAGTTATATTATTAAAAAATTAAAAATATTTTAAAATACGAATCCAATTATATAAATTTTATATTTTTTAGAATAAGAAATAATTAATAATTAATGATCAAAGTTTAATTTCAAAAAAATTAAATGACAATTAAAATTAATTAGTGGGATTAAATAATAGAGGGGTGAGTTCCAATCTAAATACGGTTGACATTAAATTAACAATAATTTAAAGTATATTGAAAATTAATATATCTTTAATACGGAATATATGTTTACCAAATATAATTCAATGTCCATAAAAGTAAACCATCACAAATCAACTAAAAAGTCAATCTTTTAGAAATGGACAGAGGTCATTATTGTTGAATGTTAACGCTCAACTAAAAAAGTAAATATTTTCTTGAAGTTTTGAGAATGAAATTTGAGTGAAATGCACTCTTGTAAATGTAGACGAGTTGTTGAATAGTAATCTGATAATTAATCATCTCCTATTATTCCTATGATACAAGAGATGGGCATTTGGTCTCGTTCACAAATAGTTGAGTTAATTGTCGAAATGATCCTCGATAGTGGACTAAGTTGCAATTTGATCCCTAATAGTGACATTATAGCAGTTTAGTCCTGCAATGACACAAAGTTGTACTGGGCTCCCCAAACTAAAAATTTCATAAATCTTACCACTCGACGTCAGCCATCCTCGTAGTACGAGCCAAAAGCTTGAACTTTGGTTCGTAGTGTCGAGATATTAAAAAAACTATAACAGTAGAACTTTGAGCAAGAAATTGAATACAAATATCCACCCTCCAAAGCCATACAACACAATCTCCTTTAAACAAATTTCCTCTACCCGGCGTGCTAGCGGTAATATGAAAAGGGATTCGCTTTCCCATGATACGATTAGAAAACCAACACGCTTCTCTTTAGAAGCACTCAAAGCAGCAGTATAGCGAACCGAGAAGACTAAGAAGTATCACCAAAGGAAATACTCTTTGTCGCGGTAAATGATAATTTTTCTCATGTCTTCAAACGGGAGTAGATGGTCATTTTTATGTATTTAAGCAGAGGCGATCAGCCCTCCATTACTCCCCACTATTAACTCCGCAGTAGTTAATGTATGATAATGCCCAAACGAATAACCTCTATCTATTCAACCACAAACTGAAAGAATGTCAAAGGTTTCAAACCTTAAAGTGAAAACAAAATGTTCGTATTGGGGTGTAATATTTTATTTCTGAATCCAAAGAAGCATTCCCCAAGAGGTCCAAGGCTCCCGCTTCCTCCCGGATTAATATATATATTTATATTAAATTTAATAACATTTTACTATTCCGGAAAATCCACTAATAGTGTTTGATTACTCATTTCTGTTCAGACCAACTATAAACGCCAACGCCTCACACTTCTTCCTATGCTGCATGGGAAGGTACCTTTAATTTTATATTCAACATATCCAACAATCCCCCACACGTAATAAAAATTAAACAAAGTTTGACTCAATTTTGGGCGATAGCTACAACGACCTCAACACCGCATAAGTGATAAGAGGCCAGAGACCCTTGAACCTTCCCTGTTTGCATGTACCATGTGAACCAAAGCCCTGCACTGACTTTTGAACCACATTCTTTTTAATGGGGTGTACAACGACATACTACACACTGTGTATCGACCAATACTCTTCGAAGTTCTCATGAGCGCACCCATTTTGGCCATGGAACACCGCCTGGAAAAGCCTTCAAGTGAGTTGTTTCCTGCACACGCGCCCCCATATTTTCCTCTGCCCCACTCTAGCTCACATAGGCTTACTTCTCCAAGTTATGTGAGTAACCCGCGATATTTCTCTGCCACGATCCATCGATTCCTTATCACGAGACTCATTAAGCAGCTGTTTCAACCTATCCCTACGGGTATCACTGCTCTCATCCTAGAATGGGTGAGGCCTAACCCCATGTTGATTTCACTATGATTACAATTAGGTTTGCCCCATTGAATCAGATCTTGGATCTCCAAATTAACTAGATGTGTTTTCCTTCATAATCATACTTATGGGCTTAAGTCCATTTCTTTTGATGATTTCTCAACTAGTTCTCTATTTAACCCTTTGCTGCTGGATCCGCTATGTTATCTTTTGATTTGACGTAATCAATACCGATAGAACTCCAATCGAGATTACTTGTTCTAACGGTATTATGTCTCCCACTTAACGCGCCGAGACTTACCATCGCATTATTGCCGTGCCCTCCAATCGCCGATCGACTATCACAATGTATGCAAATTGAGGCACCGGTCTTTCCTAATTTGACGTTTCTCTAAAAATAGGCATAACCATTCAGCCTCTTCTCCACTTTTGTCTAATGCTACGACCTCGATTCCATGTATGACCTAGCAATTATGATTTGTTTTGAGGACTTCCAAGACACAGCTACGCCTGCCAGAGTAAACACATACCCACTCGTGGATTTGGAATCCTTCATATCGATATCCACTGGCATCATCAGACCTTCAAGAACAAAGAGGATACCGTATAATCGTGAAAGCCCATAATCACGAAAGTATATCCGGTGATATTTAAGCATCTGTTTCATTGCTCGCTAAATATCACGCCCGTGATTACTAGTAAACCTACTTAGCATGGCTTACGCGTAGTAAATATCCGGACGAAGCATACGTCATTGGGACATACGAGTTCATTATTCGAGAATACTCGTTGGGATACGCCGCCTTTGTTCGTCAAGTGATGACTTATGTCAATAGGAGTTTTTGACATTCCCGAATGACAGCCGACTGCATTCTTACTTAATATTGTCAACATATCGCTTCACTCAACGTTAATCCATTTGGAGTCGGGTAAATACCTTAACTCCCAAAATTACGCTATCATGTCCTTAAGTCCTTCATGTCAAATTTAGAATTCAACATATCTTTTATCGACTTAATCATATTGGAATATTTCCCACCACGTAGTACGTTATCAACGTAGACACAAAATTACATATCCATCTTCGTGGTCTTCACGTGAGACACATTTGTCACACTCATTTATCTTGAAACCATTTGATAACAAAGTCTGATTTCAAACTTATCATCCCATTGCTTTGGCGCCGTTTTAACTTATACAAGTATTTTGGTATAAGTCTACAAACTTTATCTTCCTTTCCTAGAACGACAAACCCTTCAAAGTTGTTTCACATGTATATCTCTTCATCTAAATTTCCATTTAGAATGTTGTTTTTACATCCATTCGTGTACTTCCAAGATTACGCAACACAAAGAATCGCTAATATCACTGTATGGACGTAATTCTCGCAACCGGTGAATAAGTATCAAAGTAATCTAGTCCCTCCTTGTCAAGCTTCCACAAACGACTACCTTCCTTTATACTTATCAACTGCTCCTTATCGAGCCATCTTCCTCCCGAAAATCCATTTGAGGTCAAAGCGCTCAGATTCCGGAGGAAGATCTACCAATTCCTGTGTATGATTAAGAATCGATTCAATTTCGCCATGAATCGCTTTCTTCCATGTAGGCCCTTCAAGGACGCACGCTCGATAGGTCCTAGGCTCTTTCCACCAAGCATGTAATAAAATCTGGACCGAATGATTTCTCAATTCGAGCTCTCTTGCTTCGTCGAGGTTCAACCTCAACTTCCTCACTATCTTCATTTATAGTGTCACCAGTTTGTTCAATGTTTGCATCATCAAGTCCTCTTATAGACTCGATGAACTCTAAGAACTTGCTTTTTCTTTAGATTTTTGTGAGGAAAAACATTGTCAAAGAATGTTGCATTTCTAGATCATTATAGTGTTTTTGTGAACTCGAATTATCGATTTGTATACAAGAAAACTAAAAGCATTAAGACATGCTGCACCGATAAAAATCGAAGCTCATCGTCTTAGGTCCAATACTCACTTGCTTAGGAAATGGAACCATTACTTTGGCAAGACAACCCCAAGCCTTCAAATGACTGTAGGCTGGTTTTCTACCTTTCCACAACTCATAAGGTGTCTTATCCTCATTTTTATGATAAACCTTATTGAGAAGGTAGTTTCGTCAAGTTAAATAGCTTCCCCACATACAAGTGGAAACTCTGAATCATCAAAGAGAATTCATCTTCGTGAGTTCTATTTTTTCAACAATCCTAATTGATCAGGGTGAATATGGTAAGGCATTTCATGCAATATGCCATGTTTTTAACAAACCCGACTCAAAAGGCTTAAATATATCTCTACCTCTATCACTCCTGACCACCTTGATTTTCTTGTCAAGTAGATTCTCAACTTCGTCTTTGTACAATAAAAATTTCTGTACCGCCTCATCTTTACTTTTTAACAAGTAAACATAGCAAAAACTTCAGGCTATCATCAATGAATGTTATAAAATAAATGGGGCTTGCTTTCTCGACGGCCACAACTCATATCACATACGCCACTGGGCGAATTAGTTAAAGAGGTTTTGAATCTCTGTAATTTTAAAAGGCAATCTCATTTGCTTAGGCTCTACACAAATTTCCCCTTACATTTGTACTTTGAATCAAATTCACTTGGTATGCAATCATTCTTCATGAGTTTTTTCAAGGAATTAAAATTGACATGTCTCTAAATCTAACACATAAATTATAAAGAATTCAATCAAATAAGCGAAAGTAGTAGCCATTTTATTGATATTATTATTGTTATTTAAGGGGCCAAGAATACATTCATTTTAAATCGCACCATCTAGCATATCCTTTCCTAATAAACACCTTCTCTTTAGACAAAATAATCTTATCGCCTTCTCTATAACATCTAAAGTCGTTGCTAAGCAACGAACCGTAAATGAGATTCTTCCTAACATCTGGAACATACAAGACGGATTCAGCCGCCACTTCTTTTCCGATGTCATTTCAAAGACAATAGATCCTTCTGCCTCGGGATGTTAGTCGAAGAGTCATATACAACTTTTCACCATTCGTCAGCTGTGCTCAAGCGTATGCAAGAACTCTTTAGTCGAAAGTAAATATGTCTTATAGCACCCGTATCAACCCACCACTCTTCGGTTCGACCTACCAGATTTACTCTCGTAAACCACAAGTTCATGTCCGAGACCACTAGCTACGCTTTCATCACGTTAGCCTCAGATGCATTTTTCTTTTTTCCCTGGGAACCAAACTCACTGATTCTATGCCATTTCTTCACAATTGAAGTATTTTCCTCAAACTTTTTCTTGAAGGTCGTTCTAACCTTGGGCAGATATTCTTTCTTTCCCTTTCGATGTTTCTAGCTGGAAATTAAATCCCACAACATTCTGCCTCACACAAAGCTTATTACCACTCCTTGCCTCTGTAGTCATTTCCTTCCTCATATCTTCTTCAATGCGAAGCACGTAGTTACCTCTTTCACCATCTCCTTTCATTTACAAGCTGAGGTAATTCTTGAAATCTTTCAAACTGCGGGTGGCTGATTATAGCCCACTTGGAAGCTGCTGGATGACCATCCTCTCGCTCAATTCCGCAGAAGATCACCTCTAATTCTTAATCATTTATAGATTTCCAATCACTATCTTATAATTACAAGAGAACTGATCTCTGCATCTGCTGCCTATATTTGTACTCTAGCCGCATCCCAAACCGATTTGGCAATGGGTGAGTTCGATACACAAGAAAATGATAATTTTTTCTTTGGTTTTCAGAGGAGTGAAGGCTTTTTATGTACGGGCAGAGCAAGCATCACCTCCATTACTCCCACTATTAACTTTGGCAGAGTTAATAGATGATAAATGTACTAAATGAATGTCAACCTCTAAATATTCCACAAATGAAGAATGTCAAAGGAAGTTTTCAAACCTTTAGCGCAAAAATAAAATGTTCAGATTAAAGTAAATATTTATTTAATCCAGTAAGACCTCCTAAGAGAGGTCCAAGGCCCCAAGGTCCTCTCGCTCTCCTGATTAATATATATTTATATTACCCGAATAACATTTTGCATTTGTCCTGATAGAGCGCACTTTTAATTTTCACACATATCCAACAACTTCACATTTAATAAAAAATTAAACAAAGTTTGACTCGAATTTTGGTGATAGCTACAACGACCATACCGCATAGATAAAGAGGGCCGTAGACTGAACCTTCCCTCCTCTTGTTTGCATAAAATTATGTAACCAAAGCACGGCACCAGCGATCCTCGAACTACTCACGGGGTGTATCAAATCCATACCACACAATGTGTATCACCAATACTCGAAGTTCATGAGTGTTTCCATTTGCCAACCGCCCCTGGCTCGAAATTGCTTCTGTAATAACGACCCCCCCCCACATTTTCCCCCTCTCTCTTCACATGTTGACTTCTCCAAGTTATGTGAAGAACTCCGCGATACTCTTTCACATGATCCATCGATCTTATCACGAGAGTCACAGACAAGCTCTGTCCTATCCCTACGGTATCAATCGCTCTCATCCTAGGAACGGGCGGTGCCCAACCCCACAAGGATTTCAATTATGATTAATTAGTGTCCATTGAACCTAGATTCGTGGGATCTCCGTCAACTAGATGAGTTTTCCTTCATAATCATACTATTCTATGGGCTTAAGTCCCATTCCTTTTGAAGATTTGTCAACTAGTTCTATTTAACCCTTTGGTTAGCTGGATCCGCTTATGTTATCTTTTTGATTTGATGCGATCAATACCGAGCAACTCCACCGAGATTAATTGTCTAATAGTATTATGTCTCCCAAATCTCGCGAGACCACCATATCACAACAAAATTGAGGCCCCGCCTGGATTAATATATTTCATTACCCACATTCCCGCATTTGTCCTGAAAGAACGCACTACGAAGTGGTTTATTTACCATATTTCTGCACTAACTATATGTTAGCCAACGCGCCTCTACACTCTTCCTATGTGGTACAAAGGTACCTTTTAATTTGCATTCAACATATTCAATGTGTTCCTCAAACTAATGTCATAGCTTAATCTCGCGATGTTTGGGATTTAACGAAACGTATGACAAAGTCATAACTTCAACTACTTACGAACTGCATTTACACTATCGAGACTATAGTGCAATTTAATGTCATTATCGAAAATCATGTCTCGCACTCTTTCACAAATAACAATCATAGAACAGTGAATCTACTTTTGGTTTAAATCTAATACTCCATAACTGTTATCAGGATCACTTTAACCCATCTCATTTTGGTGTCAAAATCACAACAATGTTGTATAATCTCAGTGGTGTTTATCTTAACAACATCCATCAAAATAAACCATTTCTTAATGTACTCAAAATTAACAAGGTCAGGATTCTAATTAATGTATGTATTTCTTATTAATTATATGATGGATGTTGGGTGATATAATCTAATTTTTGTCTATATGATTGATAACAGGAATATGTCAATGAATGCTATAAGATAATTGTTAAGTTCATGGGATATGTATCATTAGTAGCAAGTATCTATGGACTGTTGATTGAGAATTTAGAAAATGCAATTCACAAAATTCATTCACAATTTAAATACATTAAAGTTTGTTTGAATACTATAAAATAAACGAATTTTAAGTCCACCATTTATGAGCGATTTCAATTAACAAAACCGGTGGATTCGAGCATACTCCAAACATACGCGATTTTAAATCCATCCGCCTATTCTCGATATCATAATTTCGCATTTTTCGATCAAGTTAATATTTTTTCAGTCAAGTTTCGAATTCTAGAACATATTTTCACCCAGCCTGGCCGAGGACGATTGCCTCTGCTTTTACCTTCAAACATATTTTCACTCCCATTTCAAGCCGAAACCACATTTTCAAATTGCTTACCGGGACATACTTTCGCTTGTTTTACCCCGGGACATATTTTCCCATGCTTCGAATTCGAGACCATGGTCTTCAATTCAAGCTTCTCACTGAATCAGATGGGGTCCTTTCAACCCCATGCCATATTTTTTTTGGTCTGCCACCGAGACCATATTTTTAGTCTATTTCACTCGGTATATTTCACCACGTTTTCACCCGGATCAAATTTTCAAATAAAGACAAATATGTAAATTTAAGTGAGACGAACAATTTAATTTTCCACTAAATAAAATAGACACCTCTAATTTTTAATAGTAAAAAAATTTATTTTAAATTTTAAACCTCTAAGTCAGAATGAATACGATCAAGTGGGAAATTTCATGAACAACCCAACAGGGTTGTCTCTATCCACACCAACATCAATAAAACCTTCCGCCGCTTTACTAGAACAATTATTAATGTGGTACAAGGAAAATAGGAGGAAGAAAAAGCCGGATTTTTCTTTTCCCTGCTTTCGCCTAATGTCATGGGCAGAGAGGTTTTCTTTCAGCTTTTCTCAAAAGATGAATAATGAATGAGCAATTTTCTTCTCCAAAAACTGGCCTATTTATAGGCATCAAATGTCCTACTTTTTAAGCTTTTACGAGAAGTTAAAGAAACTATTCTCCTTAAAGTGTTCGAACCATAGGAGGTATGAGTCCTGTAATCCTTTCTCACTTCTTTGTCCTAAAATATTCGAGGAGTTGCTAAGTAGAATATTCGAAATATACAAGGATAATCTCGGAATCCCTTCTCCTATACCTCTTTTGTCAACTAGCTGGCAATTTCCAAAAATTGGAAATTTACCCCAATACTTATAGTTATACTTTAACCCGGGTTATAATTCACATTATAGCTTGATCACGTTACACAGGACCTCTTAGGCTCGATCGACAAGAGTAATATATTAATTTATGATAACCAAACATAGTATTAATATATATATTATGAGTGGATCCTAGTAACCCACCATAACCCCTAATGTCAATTCGAATTAATCCTAATATGTCAATTGTCGAGCAATCGAACATATATCTAAACTTATATTATTTGAATATAATTAAATGTATGTGAATCAGTTGTACAAACAAATTGTTCAACGGACATATTTATGAGATCTAATATCTCATATTTCCAACAGGTCCATATCCCGATCAAGTCCCGACTCAAGTCTTGAAAGCTCGAAAACAGCAACAGTAAACCAAATTCAAGGCACTTTTCCAACACATTAGAACTTGGAGAAAAATAAGCTTTCATAATTTTTGAGGACGTGGATATCGACAATGTGGAACTAGCACACTTTGCACGGTGTAGTTGGTCATCCCTACAAGAAAGTGGAATGTGCACGGTGTACTGGACCTAACGAAGTTTGTTAAAATTGGGTCTTCGAAATGCCTTCCACTTATAACTGAATCAAGCTACAATTCATTACTATCATTTGTAATTTGCTAAACTCATCATAATTGCTTGTTAAATTTTATATTATCCTTTATATTAAAATATTACACAAAATACGAATCTACTCCGCCTGCGTCACTCGGTAAAGAGTCATTATATCCGAACAATCACCAAAATACGGACGACTGGCTTAAAAACCACTGCTTCCTTCAAAAACTGACACATACGATATTTCCAAAATAACTCAGCTTTTAAAATTCAATCCATCAAAAGGACATCTAACCAACCAACTCCATATATACAACATATCCCAAATAAATAGTAATGTCGGTATACATATAAGATCAATCAGACACAAATGACAATCCTCCGGCCAAGGCTAAAGTTTGAAAATAAAGTACAACAATCAAAACAGTTGACGACACATCAAAATCAGTCTGTGAGGATCCTCCGCCACCCGATGCTCACCCAAATTAATTCTGGAACAACTCTCCAATTCCGGCCCAACTTAGCCATCCGTCAACTCCAAGACAAAACGAAATGCCGCCTGAAAAACGAAAAGTGGTGTAAGCCACGGCTTAGTGAAACTTAACACCGAGGTGAAACTTAAACCATACGCCTACTTACACATCAAATTAACATAGAGTCAACACGCCAGAGCATGATAGACATATAACCGACTACCTAGCCAGCCATATTTAGGCCTTACAAAGAAAATTTACACATCATACGGGCATAACATAATATAGGTCTCACAATGAATACAACTCACCGAATAAATCACACCAAACCACATGAATTTACAAATACAAGAGACCCAACAAACCATACTCTAGCCATCAATCACTCATCAACTGTATACCATCCGATTCTAACGCCGATGCACATAGTTTCAACCTGCTGATCTACAACGCCTTATAATCAAGTATAAAACGATAAACAACGCCTATACCGACGTATAAAGTCGCTAAACAACGCTCTTATATCGACGTATGTTTCGATACACAACGCTCTTATACCGACGTATAAAGTTCGATACACAACGCCTTATACCGACGTATAAAAGTTCGATAAACAACGCCTATATCAATTTATAAAAGCTGATAAACAATCTCTTAAAGAGCCACCTAACCCATAACCATATCCCAATTCTAGGTCAAGTATCCTAATACTCAAGTTTCACCTCAAGTCATACATAACTCTAACCATCACCTCAATAACCATCTACTCCCAAACAATATCCAAGCACACAAAGTAAAACATCTCACAATCGTAAGTCAAACACAATCGCCGACAAGCCATTGTGAATACATACGACAAGTGCCCACGTAAATCGTAAATATAAGTTGGAGTTCAAGCTATTACTACCTCAAGAATTCTTCAACGCCTAATGTGTGATTATAATCACATAATCATCACGTGCTCGCATGGGGTAATCACACATAATCATACAACAATTACATGTATATCATTCCCTACTTTAATCATAACACAAATGACATGTACATCATTTTTACATAATCGTATCACAATAACATGTTCACAATAATTCTAAAGTAAGTACGAAGTAACACCTGCGAGATAAGAGACTCACCCTACTAGCTTATCACAAAAGTCCTCACGGCATGATAACGGAACGTGCCCTCTCATGGGGTCAACGCCTAACAACACCTTAAAGTATACTCAGAACTAATACCATGCCTAATAAACATTACCAACCTAATCTGAACGATTTCTAAACGGTCTAATACGACTAAATCATCAATATACTCCCATCGACACAAACCAAATCGATCCCCCGCTAAAATTCCATCTTCTTACTATCATTTCACTAACTTATAAGTCATCTAGTTAATCAACAGTCCCTAATTAACAACTGTATCTAAAATACACTAGAACTCAACTCGAATTGCCACACTTTTCAACCTAACTCCCTTTAATCAATTTTAAATAACCAATTTAACATCACAACAACTACAATAAGTCCCAATTAAACTCCCACATTTAAGTCTTATAAAAATATCAATCTCAAAAAGTCATCGAAACCTAGAAAAGTCAACTCGACCATAACATCCTAATTTAAACCACATGAATTCATCTATATACATCATAGAACCCAGGACCCACTCAAGATTCATCATAAATTGAATTATGAAAAGTCAAACTAAAAGTCAACCATGTCAAAACCTGAAATATCTCAAAAGACTTGAATCTTTCATACCTTGAATCAAGAGAAGCGATTGGGAGAACGATATTCTACAACCATCTTTGCCCGGGAAATGGCTAACGATTTGCAGAAACTAAGAAGAAATTTTCATGCAGGGCGAATCCTCGCCCACAATTATATAAGAATGCAAGTTGTCAAAGTATTTATTTAAAGATA
This sequence comes from Lithospermum erythrorhizon, assembly GCA_019722365.1. Classification (NCBI taxonomy): domain Eukaryota; kingdom Viridiplantae; phylum Streptophyta; class Magnoliopsida; order Boraginales; family Boraginaceae; genus Lithospermum; species Lithospermum erythrorhizon. The sequence continues at coordinate 129,161 of JADFUC010000912.1, read as the reverse complement.
AGTATGGATAGATATTTAAAAGACTCGAGTCCCTTCGGTTTCAAAGCTAATTCGCTTAATCGCATTCTAAATCAAATCCAACCCAATTCCAAAGATAAAATTTTTTCCATGGCAAAAACTACTAAATTATAAATGTATCTGCCCAAATAATTTATTATCATCGAATTATTTATACTATCACCGTCCCCACCGATCGAAAAATTTAAATTTTTTTTTTTTTTCAACGTAGCTGGGTCATTACAAAATAAGTCATAATTTCTAACTAACACAAGGCCTAATCAAATTAACAAGAATTGATACGAATTATTACAAATCAATATCAAATTGAATCGACATAAACCGACATTTAAACACTTGATCCAACTCGATTTTCGAATCGTGTCTGATTTGCTATCTTTTCAACCCTAAGCTAACATCAAACATTAAGTATGGTAAAGGATACTAACGATATTTGAACCCGTTGTACATCAAAGGTAAAAGAGTATAGTAGGCGTTGCATTTCTCTGGTAGTACGTTAGTGAGGAAGGTCAGAAATTAAGTATAGTGAATTGTGTGTGGCAAACATTAGCCAGTGGGAGGAAGAATGAAAGTAATATGGATAGTTGATATATGGAAGATAACTTTGAGTTTGGCTATTGGTTATTGTTCCCAGCATAGATTTTTCAATTCACGTATTCACTTATTATTGCGGTGGGCATTCCCTAGTAAAATGCCGGCTTGTAAGGAGCAACAACGGAAAGCACTCACTGAGGGTGAGAAGAAAAACAACAGACCTAGATGGGCATCGTGTTCTATGATAACTCTGGATGAGAAGCAAGGCGTTAAGAGACCATCCTGAGCCGACTATACACACTGTATGATCCTTGCGGGTGATGCATTTTACAAGAACATCCCCACGTTATGGCTTTTGCTCGCCAAAGTCAACAACTCCTATAGTGATAAGTTAGCTCTAACATATACACCCCTGGGTAGAGTTACAAAATGTACTGCAATTTATAATCTATTGATATTTCCTTACAAAATGAGATTACCCGGGGAAAAATCCTTCATTCTCTTAGATGAGAGGGACAAGAAAAGCTAATATAAACATTCATGGCAGCTGAGACATGAATCTACATTATTCTAGGTTCAATAGAATTTTCTCTTCTGATTATTAGTTCTATTGCCTCAAGTATTTCTCTATTCCCATTCAGACCTTTTAACTATTTTGAGAATTCCAATTAATCAATGTATATATTATTCTTTATTGGAGTAATGAATAATTAGTAATTGTGTTTAATTTATTGTTTTAAATTATCAATGTATATATGTAGTTACTGATGTGTCGCCGATATTTTATATATATATATATATATATATTTATTGCTGAGTGTATGATAAGCTCAATAATGTTTACACTCTTGTTGATTTCACCCGAAAATAGTGATGAAAATATCATTAACTAGAACGGAAAAACATTATCTACAATAGCTCCATTTATCGCATCAACTCTAATTATTTGAAAAATGATGAACGTTTGCATTTACTTGACAATATTTTCAAATTATATGATAGTTTAACTACTCAAAGCTTATTGAACATGTCTAGAGCTTGTATCTCATCTATTTCCATCCATAGTCCAGCTTCACTCATTGGGATGGCTTTACCAACAAGTAGTGGCTCCTTTGTGTCCTCAGTCGTCTTCTCATCATGACCAACTACTGTTTCTGTTTGAAGTCCATTGATGGGGAATGTTGACTTTTCTTGGATATGTTGGCATGTGTTTTGTTCTTGAACACCATTCATCAAAGTGGTAAATAATTCCAATGTACTTACATGGTCAGTTTCCAATACATATTGTTCATCAGGTTGCAACTTGTATTCTTCTTTTGTTTCAGCTGCACTATTTGGTTGGTATGATACATGTTCTTGATAAGAATAATCTTGTTGCACTTTAAGAAGCATCACCAAATTTTGTGGTTCAAATCTTGCAACCTTCGATTCTTGTTGATGTTGATGTCTTGTTATAGCATCATCTTTCTCGGCAGATTTTCTTTTGCGGACAGATCCTCGAGCGTCAGGAAAATCTTGGTTATTTCTTTTCTCCTCTCTCCTTGTTATTTTGCATATAACATAATCAGACCACTCATGATTTATCTCCTTCAATATCTTCCTAGACAAAGAATATTCATGCATTAACCACGAAACGTTGGGGCCTTCTTCGTCCAATGGTAACGTTGGCTTGAACTTGAACATCTTCATACACCCTTCATTGAACCTTTCACATGATTCTCCATCCCACTGACCACATCCACCGGTTCGGACGTAGTTTTTGGTACCATTTTTCAATCTTTTCAATCTGGTAAAACAGTAAAGTACTTGTGTGTTTTTGTTGGTTTCACTATGCCATGTATCGATATCGTTCTCATTGAACAACTCCCATGGGGATTGATCACCATAAAGATTTATCTCTTTAACTCCATTCCAAGGGAGCTTATTGCCCAATATTTTGTTCATCAAATAACTAAACAGTAGTTCTTTTCTTGTTGGCCTAAATTGAAACCCTAATGATAAATAATTAATCATCTTGATATTTCTTTAATTTTCTTCGAGTAAGAATAACGTTTAATAATATGGATATAATGGTTTAATTAACCCTAGTCTAGCCCTATTTGGCTATTTATAGATAAGAATCTTGGTATTAGTCGGACACAGATAGTAATTATAGTCTAATTTCGAATCTTTTGAATCGGTTAATATTAGTATGAGCCTTCTAGAATGTGCCATTAGACACATGATAATGATAAGAATGACAGATTAAAATTAGAATTACTAAATTTATGGAGTAACACATGTTATTGTATACATCGAAAATTTATCAAAAAATAATTAAATTGATTAAGACGAATTAGTCAAATTAATTAGTGGTCGAGCCACTAAAATTTACTGACAGTGTCGATTAAACCCTAAATTCAAATCAAACCCTCGAACGAATGCTCTAAGAATTGCCTGAGTTAATCAAGTAAAAAATAAGGGTTTCACATTAATTAACTCCTAAGTTTGAACTCGAAATAGTGGTTCCGAGAAAAAGTTTCGTGATTAAATGTCAATGCTTAAAAATAAACCTATAATTTTATTGATCAAATCGCCAAACGGGACGCTCCGAATGACACGTATCAAAATGAAGCACCTATAAATCACGGTTTTAAATGAAGACTCCACAAGTTTTGTGGTTCAAAATCGAGACCTACAAGCGTGGTGCAAAATCACATGTAAGTCATGTCCAAAATCATTTGTGAAGGTGCTAAAATCACCCATCCAAAAGGTCCTGTGTCGATACGAAATACGCCACCTGTAAGTTAATCCACAACCTTCCTTTACCTCAAAATAGGCGCCCAAAATTAATACTTACCACCAAGTAATTCCAAATTATCCGACGGTCCAGATCTTGCCTCAAAATTCAAATCTGGCCAAGCATCATATCCACTAATCAAACCCGCCAATCGTAAGCGGCATTTAAGGCCCAAGAAAACCTATAAATACGCCTCCCCCCATTTGGCCACATTTTCATCCGACACCTACAATTCAACCAAAAATACACAAAATCTTCGAGAAAACGCAGAACGTCTCAAATTTCTAAGTTAAATTTTTGAAAACACCACGGGTGGGCGGAAAAAACACTCTGTGCATGTCCATAATAGGCGCCGAATTAAGGATTATTGCACAAATGCAATAATCCTTCAAGCTCAAGCAAAATATGACGAGAATCAATTTAAGGTTCTCAAGAACGCCTTTAATATCTCGTGATTGCCACGTAGCCCCCGATTATTCAAACATGGACGAACACTTGATAAATTTCTATGTTCTGGATTCATCAAACTTTATATAGGAATAAATCGAGGTTCACCCCTATAGCCGGATTCTGTGCGAAACACGCTACTAAGGCCCCTCGGCTCAGGTTATCGGGTATCATTAACAAGGTCGAAACATTCAATCTTCATAAAGGGTCATCACCTCTACACAGCAAATGAAGTCACCAGAAGAGGTGCCTGGGCGACGTTACTTCAAAACTTAAACTGCCTCGCAGCGCCAAATCTCACCAAGCTGGTACAAATCTCACTAATTCCCACTTAGTCACATCCTAATCCCACTCTACAAAGAACAAGTCGCTTAAGCGCCGCCAGAAGACAAAGTTAAAGCAAGAACGTCAGCTCAATACTCGCTTGCTAACACCCACATAGCTCGAAGCTCCTGAGTCCTATCCCAAATCAAGTGTCATATCACATCTGGGCGCCTCGCTATAGCCCCACCACAAAAAAGTGAAACATCAAATCCCAAAGCCCCACCAAGAATATTCAACACAAAGTCCCACCAAAGAAGTCCCACACCGCAAACGCTTGCAGACCCACTGTCCATATAGGCCGTGGAGATCAAGTCCAAGCACTCCAAGACGTTCATACAACCAACATGCGAATATTACCGCTAAGCGCCTCCCCAATCCTCGACTATATCCAAGTCCACCAGACATATATCCGGGGCTTCGCCTGCAGCTCCTATCCAAATCAAATCAAATCAAATCAAGTCAAACTTAAGCTCAAGCTTAAATCAAATCAAATCAAGCTCAAGTCAAGTTCAAATCAAACCAAGTCAAGCCAAGCTCAAGCTCAAATCTAATCAAATCAAGCTCAGGTCAAGTTCAAATCGTCAAGTCAAGCTCAAGCTCAAATCAAATCAAATCAAGCTTCATCAAGATCAAATCAAGCTCAAGTCAAGTAGTTTACATCTCACAAATCGTCAAGAAATGCTAGTGGATCCATAATTTATTCGGGACAACATCCTCTTCACCTTTGATAAACCCGTATATCAAGAATTTTCTCCCTGCGTGAATTCTATTTGTACCCCATGTCAATAAAAATTGTACAGTTATATAAAGTTTCCCATCATTTATTTTAAGTGATGTCATCCCTCTTTTCTAGCATTTTATAACAACCCATATTTATTTTTTACTAACTATATATTTCAACGCTGTACGCTAAGGAAACAAATTCTCCACCGTGCAAGGTGGCTTGATTTTTTCGAACTTTAAAAATAATACTAAAAAAATGTTGGAATAATTATCATATAATACTTTATTTATTTTTCACCACATGGACGTAGTATATATACGATCTAGTAATAATAGCAAACAACTTCAGGTTATTTTTGACAAGGAATAGCGGCCTATGCTTGTAAATTTTACTCATCAATAAATAAAACATATTTCGTAAAAAAAAAAAAAGCAAACCGCTTCAGGTTATTTCTTAGAAAATTGTGGACTCATTTGACTTATTTTTATTACGGAGTATTATTTGGCACATGCAATATATAACTAATGAAATAAAAAATACAAAGGTACGTAGTGAATAGTAAAAATAAAGATACAATGAAATGAATAAAACGAACCCTTAATAAAAAAAATTCAAACACAGTGTTGAAATTACGGGAAGAAAAATTGGATGTTGAGAAAAAATTGTCAAACACACTCTTAATGAAAAATTGGAAGTAGTATATATACGTAAAGTGTTGAAAAATATTCTTAGTCAAGAGATAAAAAATGAGTTGTTATGAAATGCTATAAAAGGGATGACATCACTTAAAATAAATGGTGGAAGATTTTATATGAACATATCTTAGGCTCCATAAATTTAGAAATATTAACCTATGTATTTTCATCATTAAGTCCAATCTTGGACTTCCTGATGGGTGAAAGATTCATTAATCTAAGTTGAAAAAATCATCTATCACGTATATTAATCGGTCAAGGCTCTAACAAGACAACAATTATAATCCCAGAAGAGTTTTGCAAACGACGTAGCAAAATTTCCAAAATATATTTTACAATCAATGTGAATTGCTATCAACGATGTTCCCAACATCATACGCATTTCCGATCCAATAATCAGATTGTTTCCATAAACGTAATTAATTTGACGATCCACCTAAACGGTTCGACGGTTAACTAAAAGTTCCAAGACGGAGGTAAATCGATTACTACCCGTAAGTCGCATTTAAAGAGGAAATGACAGACACTAAAGGAATGTGGTTGAATATACTTTGAAAGGGTATTATCCTCGGGATGGATTTTACAAGTCCGATAGTATTTCTAACGTAGCTTTTTATAACGATTAGCACTGACCCATTCCCTTACGAAGAAAGCAAACTAAATGACTAACTTGCTAACATCAAACAAACAATGATTAAAAGTAATATTATTTCTATGGAGCCAAATATTCCAAATCAAGCTTCTAGTGATTATAATGTTCTTTCTAATATATAAACTATTCTCCCACGATTTCAAAATCCAAAAGACTAGAAAATCATAGATAGTAGTTTTCAAAGAATACGACTAATAGTGTCACCAAACCGTTTTACAGTGGACATCGGAAGAAAATATGATCTACACTTTCTTTAAAGGAAGTACAAAAGGAACAATTTGTGTCAAAGTCTATTTTAGTTTTGTGTTCTAAATTGTCCTCAGTCGATATCCTATTGAGGAGACCTTCAAAAAAAAAGATTTGATTTTCTAAGGTGTAGTGTAATCGCAGTCTTTTCCGTACTCAAGCAAGTAAGGTACTTGGCTTTGAAATAGTTTGACAAAGGGTCAAGGCCTAGAAATATATTTGGCTTAATTGTGGGTTTATACCAAACATTGACATCATCAGCAGCTAAGAGTCTAATTTTGATTATATGGTTAATGACAAAGGGAGGAAAAATCATGTTTAACAAGGCCATGTTCCATGACAAATTGTTAGTGTTTTAGTTAGACACCAAGGTAGACATGTAAAGTTTATGTATTTTTCAATCAATTTTAAGATCATGAAACCAGATATCATCCCAAATTTTGACAGAATTGCCAAAACTAACTTTCCAAACCATATGTATCAAGGTCATGAGTCCAAAGATGAATACTTTTCCAAACCCAAGAAGAAAGTTATCTTTTGGAGGTGCATTTAAGGAAAGTGTATTCGGATAGTATTTAGGTTTTAGTATTTTATTAGTAAGTGAGATTTAGGAAAGTAAAGAGCCTTACAAACCATTTTGGCAAAGTTAGCGGAAGGCAGTTAAATGATTAAGATATTTAAAGCCAAGACTTCCATCTTTTTATATTAATACGAGAAATCCCAATTAATCCAATGGATGTTATTTGGATGCGAACCTCCCCAAAGAAAGTTGGCAAAAATTCTACCAATCTCATTAAAATACGAGAGAATGAATTTATAAATTCTCATAGGATAAACTAGAATAGATTGGAGAACAGATTTAATAATAGTACAGCTCCCAGAGAAGTTAAGAAATTTGCTTTTCCAGGATAGTATTCTCCGTTTAACTTTGTCAATAATATCAAGGAAAATTTGTTTCCTATTAGTAGAGATATCTAGAGAGATACCAAGATATCTATCTAGTGTAGGAGATTCTTTTATAATATGATGTAAAGAGTATGATTTTTAATATGAATACGAAGCTGCAGTACCAAGTGAACTGAGATTTATTCTAATAATACTTGACCAGAGTCACAACAATAAGCATCAAGGATGGAGGCAAAATTGTTCGGGCTATTTTTGTCTAAGTGAATAAAAAAGAAACTGTCATCCGCAAACAGAAGATCAGAGGGGGGGGACTATTTTTAGCTATTAAAACTCTCTTAATTTTATTAAACTTTTGGCCCTTGAGTAAAGAAGTCAAAGAGTCAGCAGTATAAATTGAAAAAAGAATAGCGATGGGTGGATCACCTCGTTTCGGGGTCCACACGGCGCTTCAAAATATTTGTAGTACATCCATTAGCCGAGATACATACAAAAATAAGATTTATCTAGGGAAACCTAATTTTTTTAATCTTTCAATAACGAAATCCCACCTAATTCTATCAATGGTTTTACTCATGTCAATTTTAATAGCAGCTAATCCATTTTTTTTGTATTTAGAAGTTCTAATGTGATGTGTAACTTCTTGGGCTAAGATAGTACTATCATAAATTAACCGGCCGTTAAGAAATCCATTTTGGTAGGGGAAAGAAAGGAGTTAAGGTGGGAAGATTTATTCACTATTATTTTAATAGCCCATATTATGTTGGGCTAAGGATTTTACTTTGTGGATTGAAAGGATGAAAGTATTATTTAGTTCTTTAAGTAGACAGTTCTGTGATTGAACAAAAGTATTATAATATTTTCATCAAGTTCCAATTATTTTGAAAAAGCTTATGTAGCTTCTTATATAAGGTCCTCGGAAATTTATCTCGATGCATTTAGAATAAAGCTATTTTGAAGTCTGTATGGGCTAAAGGACGGCCGAGATCAGAATTTGATCAGCTGGGTTAACTTAGTTTATATATTTTCAATAGAAGAAAAATGAGTGAATGATTGAACATTACTAGATGAGGGAGAAGTGTAAAGAGAAAAGAAATAAGAATAGAAATGATTAAAGATGTCTTGGTTAGAGGTGAGGAGGATATTACTATTATCTCGTAATTCTAAAATTTAAGTTAATTTAGATCGCCAAGTAACAAACGAGTAGTAGAATTTAGTATTTATGTCACTGTAACGAGGACGGTCGCCCTGAGTAGTCATTATAATACGGAACACCGTAATCAATTAAACCGAGCAGATCTACTCGCTTTAAAACTACTGCTTCCTTCAAAAATATGATTATATATATTTTAAAATAATCACAGCTTAAAAATTTACAATCCATCGTGTGATATCTAACCAACCAAATTCCATATATATATACAACATATCCCAAATAAATAGTAATGCCGGGTAAGGCTACAAAGAGAGTAAGTATTGTACTCGAATACAAATGACAATCGCCGACATACAGTTTGAAAAATAAAGTACAACAATCAAAAAACATTCACAACACATCAAAATCGACCGCGGTGATCCTCCGCCAATCTCGACGCTCACCTAGCTACTCGAACAACCCTCCAACAGCCTTCTCAAGCCAACTAGTCAGTCTGGCCAACCCGGCACAACGAAATGCCGCCTAAAGCGGTGCGGTGTAAGCCACGAAACTTAGTGAAACTTAACACCTAAATCTTAAACCATACGCCACGACACAACAAATTAACATGTGAGTCAAATACGCCGTATATATAGATATAACCGAACTACCTAGATGCACCATATTTATACTTACAAAGAAAATTCTCATACATCACGGCATAACATGAATATAGGTCTCAATAATGAATGAACTCACCGAATAAAACTATACCAAACCATTACGAAATTGTGAGTCACAGACCCAACAAAACTATACTCTAGTCATCAATCACTATCAACTGGGATACCATCCGGATTCTGTAACTCGACGCATTATGCTCTCAACCTCGTCAATCTACAACGCCTTATACCAAGTATAAAGTCGATAACCAACGCTTTAATACCGAAGTATAAAATGATAAACAATTCAGCTCTTTATACCGCGATATAAGCCGATAACCAACGCTTCTTATACCGAAGTATAAAAGATAAACAACGCCTTATACCGAAGTATAAAGCTCGAGCAAACAACGCTTATAACTGGCGCAGTCGAGGCACGCCTTAAAGAGCCACCTAACCCATAACCTTCCCAATTCTAGGTCAGTATCCTAATACTCAAGCCTACCTCAAAGTCACGATACCCAACCAACACCTCTCAATAACCAACTAATCTACTCCCCAAACAACTCACCCTAGTTGTCATATCCTAATACTCAAGTCACCTCAAAGTCACGCATAACCCAACCAACACCTCTCTTTCAACAAACAATTCAATCTACTCCAAAACAATATCCAAAGACACGCCTAAAACATCTCACAATCATAAATCAATCAAAATCGCCGACGAGCTACGTAAATACATATGCTGCTGCCGACAAGCACACAGAATACAACAAAGGCCGACAAAGGCCATTTAAATCGAATATAAGTCGGGAGTTCAAGTTTATTACTTACCTCAAGCAATCTTCAACGAATGTATTATAATCACATAATCATATCATGGCTCAGCTAATAAACGAATTACATAATCATACAATGCTACATGTGCTATCATTCTCACAATCGTACCACAATAACATGTTCAATAATTTAAAGTAAGTACGTGAAGTAACACTCCGCGAGATAAAGACTCACCTCTACTACACAAAAGTCCTCACGAAGAACGCGATCACTGAACGCAGCTCCCCTTCCCCGCGTCAAGGCCTAACAACACCCGCAAGTATACTCGGAACTAATACCACTACGCTCTAGAATAAACATTACCAACTCTAATCGGAACGATTTCTAAACGGTCTAACATGACGGTAAATCCATCGAAATTATAACTTTCATCGGACACAACCAAATCGATCCCGCTAAAATTCATCTTATTGTTTTTATTATTACAAATCAACTTATAAGCCGTCTGCTAATCAAATAGGTCCCTAATTAACTACCTATACTCCAAAATATCAATTACAACCAACTGAATTAACACTTTTTCAACCTAACTCCTTTAATCAATTTAAATCACCAATTTAATATCACAATAGCTAATAAGGCCCTAATCTAACTTCTACACATTTAAGGTCTCGTAAAAGACAATTTGAAAATTCAATCGAAAAACCTAAAAAAGTCAAATCAAACTATAACATCCTCTTGAACCACTTCTAAATCATGATCTATCACTTATATACATCATGTAACCCATAACAAACTAAGATTCATCATAAAATTAAGTTATGGTGTCATCCAAAAGTCAACCCTTAAAATAAACCAAACTCTACTTCTTACCTCAAAATCGAGGGTATGTCGCTCCCTTTAACAATCAACTGTATGGACGCGATAGCAACAAAGCCGTTAATCGGAAGAGAAAAATCTCGCTTGCGGCTTTCGCCTCGGGGTTCTCGCCAAGACGGGAGAATTGAGGAAGATATTTTTGTGATTTTTTTGTGTTGATAAGGGGATGAAAGATAACCTTAAGTCTTAAGTCAGCGAAAATCGCATTAATGAAGCTCAGGCTCGAAATCAATGCGAATCGAGTTATCGAACGACTTAACGATCTAATTTAACTTAATTATCCTCGGCTATTACTACTAAATTATAAATGTAATACGGCTCAAATTATCACAAATAATATTATCGTAGATTATTTATACTATCACCGGTCCCACCGAATCGAAAATTTTAAATTTTGTTTTTTACGTAGCCGCTGCTATTACATCACCACTATTGGGCCTAAGCATTTTAGATCTTTGCACCAATATTGCTCTTCTCGCAACAATAAGTAAGCCTTAATTTTTGTTCTAAGATTGGGCTGAAGAGAAAGAATTACGGGATATTACAGGTTTATTTCATGAGAAACTAATTCAGCTTGAATATTTTTAATTAGAAGAAATAAATTACCAACACGACTATTATTCTACTTTTGAATTTTATTTTTGATATTTTGAAGTTTAGAGTTAGGAATGAAAGCTTGAGAGTGGGATCCAAGCAAACGATGAGAAAAAGATATATCAATGGGAGTAGTCCAAGCATTTTCAAAACATCTGAATAACCAAAGTTGCTAGCTAGCTTTTATCATCGGGCAATTTTCTTGATAAAGTAAACTGCGGAATGCTGACTAAATATTGGAACAAGCGCCAAAGACATCAAGTTGCAACAATTCGCCATCGCCGATATCATGTTGTATATTTTTGAGATTTTGTCAATTTGGTAATAATTGAAGAGATATTTTCGCCCTACATGGTAATGTCTCTGGAGCGCACTCAAGCATAAAAGTACGATTTGGTTGGTTATAGGACAAGAAGTATCAAAGAATTACAAGGTTTTCATGGCGAAAGCTATTACCATAAACTTGTTTGTGCCTACATTATATAAAGGCCTCACTTACATATCTAGACTGTACCGGAAAAACAATAGAGAGTTCTGTATTATTTTGTGAGGAAAAGAGGATAAAAGATTTTAGCTTTTATTGTAGGCTGAATGTACTGAGTGTTACTATAAACTCATTAGCTTGTGACAACTGCTCATGACACCCGTTACAAATAGCTTTTGTTTCTAGTGAAAATTATTGAAGTTTACACATACTGTGATGTAGAAAGGAAGAAGATGTGGGTATTATAATCGTGTGAGCCTAAACTTATACACTTGACAAAAGTGTAATATGTCGGTGGCATAGCACTATTTGTAATTCTCATTATCATAGTCAATCCTTCATCAAGTGTGTTGTCCCTGCACGTAGGTGCATGTTGCACCGAACCGGGTTATCATCTTGTGGTGTTTTTATCAAGACATATATCTCCGTCAAATTCTTTATCAAAGGCCGTTGTCCAAGGCATCGACACAAGGTTTTAACACTTCGTTTCGTTTATTCTGTTTGGGTGTCCAACCGCATCGAATCGCGGTCTAACAAAGAAACAGACTTTACTTCCCATTTTCACGCCGATTACACTTTCAAGCGGTATCGTGATGGCCACGACATACAAAGCGACTATTGTAATTTTAGCAGCCAGATAGCTAAGTACAAAAGTCGCCCTACAACTTGACGGGTCACCATATACTGAAGAGTAGAATGGCTGCTACTGAGATCCATGAATATCAAAACATGAACATCTATTTTATCCGGCCGACTCTCCACAAACGGACTTTACCTAACGCTCCTGATTGAGTAAACCTAAGACGGAAATTGACAAGAAAGTGAACGCGGCTTCAATGGAAATCAAGGCTCTTTATTTCAATACGCTGTCACAGAACATAAATATGATATATTTATTCAACATGTTAAAGCTGTTAAGTTTCAAACACTTCGCATGTGTACTAAGGAACTAGCTAAGGTTCAGATACGCCCAACTTCTCAACACCAAATTTGAGAACTGAGAACGAATGAAGATTTACCACTACTGGAATTTATTATCGCCAAGATATATCAAATAAATTTAGATTCAAGTAGAAGACAACTCACAAAGATTGTCGAAGATACTTTATTCTCTCCTAAGAGATCAACTCCAAAGTGGTCACATGTAAGAGGTGAATGACATCTGATCATGAGGGCTTGGCGAGGTATTTGGTTCTCTTATTAAGACGAAATGTCTTGACGATCGAAGAATTTGGCAACACTGCTGTCTAAAAGTCAATGTCCATAAGACCCCATCTAGACACAAATGTCGAAATGGATTGGATCAACAATCCAATATCAAGAATGTAGCGTTATGGTGATGTTCGTATTGACCATTCAAATCTTCAGAAAGAAGTGAATGCCAATTCCTGAAGCTCCTAGTTAAATGCAACAATTGAACGGCATTTCGGAAGTTTCATGTATTCACATCCAAAGCCGGGATGAATCTCCTTGTATGACTGATGAAGTAGTAAAGGATGATGAAGAGATGACTATCAAGGATTAGTTGAAAGGAAGCATAAATAATTGCTCAATTATCAATGCCTGCAAAGTAGATCCGGCAAACTAAAGAAAATAGGATTCTTATTGATGAAACAATAAGATGTTAAATGTCAACTCAATTAAAGGAGAATGTTGAGAAATTACCCACCTAATTAGAATTCATGGTAGTAACCGTCCGCATGCCAATTCCTCGCACTTCCAAGCTGCATTTAAATTTTCTCCTCGGGTCAATCTCCAAAACGACCATACAAAGGATATGTCACCGGATATGTGTTAAAGAATTAAAGTTTATTCCAACTGCAAAAGCTAATGCATCCCAACTGTCAAGCCAAGTGTTAATGATGTTGGTCTAACAATGTCAAATTCTAATAGCAAAGACAACCTGAGCAAAACGTTAAAACAATGGGTTTGCCATCATCAAGGGAAGTAAGGGCCACATAAGACCATATTTTTATAGCTTTCCCTACGGTAGAGCATTTATCAATATATCCGATTCTCATGTTCCGTATTCTAAACGTATTCTATATTCAAAAATTCTTTATCAATTCATCGTAAAGTGAAATTCGAGGATCAAAAAGTAATTCTAAAGAGTTCAACAACGGAAGACATCAAGAACGATGATCGGTGTAATTCTTGTAGTCAAGTAAGCATAAAGCGCTGAGGATCAAGCGGGATCTTCATAAAAGAGAAGTTGAAGCTAATGTCTTTGTCCTGGATGTACATGTTCATGACGAATCTCACATGCGTTTTAACGGTCAAAGCCGAGGTTCTACTACACTCAAAGGATGCTAATTTAATTAAAAAATCATCCTTTGTCAGATTGATTATTATGCGGGGAGATGCATTGAGGGAAAAGGGAGCTGCCTAAAAAAATATTAGCCAAAAGTAGAGTTCATAGTGTTTTATTGGCTAGCAATTTTTGATAGCAAACCGCGAATGTTACGGTTGTCGGAACAAAGTGTCAAAGATAGTTAAGCGCCTGCCATCACGATATTGCGTATATTTTCTAGATTTTGTCAATTTGGTAATAATCGAAGAGATATTTTTGTCCTACAATATATGGTAATGTCTGGAGTTTTAATTCTAAGCATGTGCCATGATTTGGTTGCTGGACAAGTGAAAGATCGGCTAATTATGGAAGGTTTTATTATGGAAGTTATTACCATAAACTCGTTGTGTCTACATTATATAAAGCGCCTCACTGCATGCATCTATACTGCACTGTAAAAATAATAGAGAGTCACAGATTATTTTTATGAGAAGAGCATAAAAGATTTTACCTTTTTATCAGAGGGTCGAATTATGTTACTATAAACTCCATTAGTTTTTGTACAACTGCCTGCACACCCGTTACAACAGCTTTTGTTCTAGTGAAATTATTATAGCTTACACATACTTAGATGGGTGAATGCTGTGAACAAGGATGTGGGCAAGTTATAATCAGGGGGAGCCTGAACTTATACATCTTGATGTAGTGGAGAATAGACGCTCGAGGGAGTATATAAGACCTTATTTGTAATTCTCATTATTATAGTTGAAACTCTATCAAGGCCTGGTTCCCCGCATTTGCTTTTACGCTAAAATCGAACCGGGTTATCATCTTGTGGTGTTTTTACTGCAGATTGTATATCTGAGCCACTTTATCGCTAAGGCCCAAGTATTACCGACAGCTCGTGTCTTAAAACACTCGTTTCTGCCTATTGCTTCATGTCCAACCTGCTATCGACCGGGTGGTCTAACAAAGGTGTCTCCAAACAGATCTTTTACTTCCTATTTCAATAAATAATTACACTTTCACCAAGAAATGTAGAAACGATCTAATTTCCAGCGGTCGCTAGAGGCTCGGGTTTTATTTTTGTAGAGATGATAAGTGGAGCATGATCTGGTCTTTGGATGGGGAGGATTTCACAAGTCCTATCGGGAAAAATCAAAGACCACTCATAATTAGACATAGCTCTTTCAATTTTCTCAAAAATCTTAATACCATTACGATTTCCAATTATGTATGGGCTATTAAACCTAAATGACTAAATCATCAAGACCCAAATGATTAATAAAATTAAGAAGCCAATTGAAGTGTACATCGTATACAAAATTTAAAATTTAAGAAGTCAAACTGCGTAATTCAAAATTTGAAAACCTTTTGTTTTTTTTCGTATGCTGGGAAGCATTCATGCAGATTTTCCATAGTTGAATAAGTTAAGAGACATAAGCAGAATATCACAATTCATGTAGGTGGAAAAGTGGTGGATATTGTAGATTTTGTGAATGTGCAATGGCTATCAGATCGAAATACATAAATGTCGACTAATCCGGCTAATATCAACTCGTAAAATAAAATGGCTAATAATCGTAATATGAGATTATTCAAAAATACATAATCAGATGAGGAAAAAATATACACACCACAAATAGTGTTCTTTAATTAGACTTGTGGGCCACCGCTCTTTATATATAGAGTTTGGCAATTGGGTATTGTTCTAGCATGTATTTCATTTGATTCACTTATTAATTCAAATTCCCTTTGTAAATATGCACATTTTTGTGGCCTCTTAAACTATCGTCCGATGATTATAAATGTTTCGTTCAGTATTCTAAGGTCAAATTGCTCGATTGTTTTATTTAATTATACAGCATACGTAGGTGACTTTATAATAGATCAAGCTTGGGGCGTTGCATGAAGCTCGTTTTCAAGGAGTCATTATTCTCATCTAAATTTCTGTCTCAGAATAATTACCCCTCCATCTAAATCCGATCATAGGTTCAGTCATGAATGTTGTTTTCCTTATCGAAACCATTCTTAATATGATTTAAACAGAGAGAAGAGTCAATGAAAAATCATAAAATTGCAATATTGATAAGCTAACATGTCAAAAAATTCTCTCTTTAGCCCTACAACTACCCAAATTAAAATACAACAAACACTCATTTCTCTTCCCTTCTCTGAGTCCAAATCTTTTAAATACTAGTATCTCTCTTTAGATATACATTGCCAAATCTCTTTATCTTCCAAGCATTTATATCAATCGAATCAACTCCAAAATTCAATCTTGGAGTAGTAAATTTCTTAACCAAGCAGGAAGAATTACACTAATTAAAACTATCCTTATAGGAATGTTAGTTTACCCTATGTCCATATACAAATTCCTCCTCAATATCATCCATAAAATTGAAAAAATCTTTTCTAATTTTCTTTGAAACTCCTCCCAACATTTTAAAATTCAATGGATTAATTGAAAGTTCTTACAATTTGCTACACAATTAGGCAATCTGGATAATAAAAATCTACATGATTTTAACCTTGCTCTTCTTGCTGAATCTAGTTGGAACCTTATCCAAAAACCTAATGCACCTGTAAGTATTACTCTCAAATAGAAATACTTTCCAAACTCCTCCATTACCAGTACAAGAACCAAACAACATACATTATGGGTATGGAAAAGCCTTCAAGCAGGTTTAGCACAACTTAAACCCTCCCTGCTTTGGATTCCTCATTCAGGTTCTAATATACACATTTGAAAAGACAATTGGTTGTCAATTCCTAAACGAACTCCTCTCCTCCAACTAGCACTCCATAATCAATTGACTCCAATACCCTAACTTTAGTTAAAGATCATAGAATTAATGGCACCTCTTGGAACATACCCCTTCTAGTTTTCCTTTTTTCTTCTCATATTATAACACTTATCACCAACAAAAATCTAGATGGCACGTCGGATGAATTACAATGGCAACCTAACAATAAATGAGATATCTCAACCACTAAAGCTATTTATCATAATATCTTTTTACACACTAAATGTGAAACAAGCAAGCCTACCAACTTCTCTTTTCTACCCCATAATATCTAAAAACTTCGAATACCACAAAAAGTTAAACTTTTTTTATGGAAATTACTATACAATCGTTTACACACCACAATCAGCATCTCTCATAAAATAAAAATCAAAACTATTAAAATGATTGATCATCTCTTCCACTCATGTCCTATTATTTCAAAATTATGGACTAACTTTTCTTCTTTTCAATTTCACTCCTCAAACATAAACATATTTAAAATCATTAGCCGCTGCTTACAAAAGAAATGGAAACCCACACAACCACAATACCAAGAAATTATCTTGCTAGTTGCTATTAAGTAACTTCTGGAGCATATGGATTTATCGCAATGATATAATCTTTAATCATGCGACTTTTCAACTTCCACATATCATTGCTCTGAATCCAACTTCCTTAAGAAATGGAATAAAGAAAAACCTATACAATCACTTTCTCCCCATACAATAAAGCTAATTACTTTTATAAATAATATCTATATTCACTTAAGTAAAACAAACACAATTAATACATCAACTTCCACATATACAATTTACCTAACTTTAAAACACAAACCTCACATTCGAATACAATGCTTTACGGAAAATAAAACAGAACATTTTTGTGACACTATTTACATACATGAAGAACATACTCACTCAAATATTACTTCAATTCAAATACATATTCTTGAAGTCTTTATCTTTAGTTTAATTATAGCCACATCCACCTCCACTCACACTATATATTTCTAGAGGTTAAGCTGCAGTGTTACTCTAGGCTCTCGCATGGATACCTACACGTGTGATCGCAAACCTTTTGAAATTGGCTGGTGTAGAAGATAAAAGTAATATTTTTTTGAAGCCCCCTCTATATCTAGTTTTAAGGAGTTATTTGATACTTTACCTCTCTTTAGATCTGATTTTGTAATCCCTAAAGATTTTTATTTAGGATCTATAGGTAGTATGGATATAGTTAGTTGTATCCCTGAATAGCTTGTATTTTACTTATGTGCATTAATGCAATGATCTATCAAAAAAACTAGTACTTCTATTTAAAGAATAGAAAATTAATTTTATAGTACTATACAATATATTAATTTAATTATTATAGTTTTATTATAAATTATTATTATTATTATTATTAGTATTAGTATAACGTTATCTTTCTAATGTTTCAAAAAGCAATTAATACTAAGGAAATATACACATTGATACAAGGATATTAATAGATGGGGTTTTCTCAATGGCACAAGTTAAGAAATAAAATATATAATACTTGAACTTAAATTAAATAAGGAAATATATTTAACAAATCTTTTCATATCAAATTTTAGATGCAAATCATCTATGAAATATTTTTGTTTATTGACATCTTATTCAAAAAATTATAACTACATTACCGAGTATATATCTTTTCCCATGTGAGTCTTCCATAGTAAGAGCAATTGGATCCTTATAAAAATCATATTTAACAGTTTTTTAGATGCTTGTAGCTTGTGTTTATTATGGGAAATATTAACCTGGGCTTGATCACCACTTTTGACCAATGACCAGCACCAGTAGTGGATATTTTGTGTAATTATTGATTTTTTGATTTTGCCATTTTCTTTAAAAGTTCTACAATTTAATTAATTTGCTCACACGCCCCATAATTATAGAATGCACAATATATTTTTCGGATTTTTTCCCCAATTTTTCCTTCCTTTTATATTATAGTTTTATGTTTAGATAATTCATAATTCAATTTTTAAAACATCCAATATAATTTTACTCTAATTATTTATCACTATGGATCCCAAAAACTCGAATTCAAATATATATGGAGAAACTTCTTCTTCAAATTCAAAAAATGTATTAATGGTTCTATTGTTTATATATATTTTAATCATATATGGTGTAGTAACAACATATTTTATTATTTCAATCTATATAATAATATAGAATATATGGAATTTTTTTCTGTGGTTCATGGTCAGTGTCTAAGAAACCATTGTATAGTATTTCATGGTATTAATTTTATACATAGTAATCCCACTAACCAGCTTTCATAAGACATGATTTTATTTAGAAGAAAAAAAAAGTCTCCCACGCGCATTAATTGTTCATACGCCCCATAATTATACCATGCATAATTTTTTGGATTTTTTGCCTAATTTTATTCTAATTCGGTTTTACCTTTTTGATTTTTTTTTTTTATTTTCCTTCATTTTAGGTTATACTTTTATGTTTAGATGATTCATAATTCACTTTTTAAATATTCAATATAATTTTTATTTAATAGATCACCATCATGGATCTCAAAACTCGAATTCAAATATATATGGACAAACTTTATTCAAATTCAAAAATTATATTAATGTCTCTATTGTTTATATTTTTAATCATATATGTGTAGCTTAATAAATATATTTATTATTTCGTCTCTAAGGATAATAATATAGAAATATGAATTTTTCTGTTCATGGCCGTGGTCTGTCTCAGAAACTAATCAGATAGCTTCATGGTATTAATTTTATGCGTAGTAATCCCAACAACTGGGCCTGTATGGTATTTAATTTTGCCATTTTCGTAAGAAGAAAAATAAACTCGAATCCAGCCGTTGTATAAATAAATACTATCTTTTCCTCCTACCAAGCAGCGAAACGACACCCGTGTCGACATCTCCTACTGCTTTCAGACACCTGTCAGTTATCTTACTTCAATTTAAGAAAGAACAAAACACATATCTCCTTCTCCTTTCTTCCTTGTATTGAACCCCTTCCTTCCTAAAAATTTTTTCTTTTTTACGATTCTCCTTAAATCATAATCTTAAAAGCTTTCTATCAAGTTTCAAGTAGTGTGTATAAACATATCATTTATTGGTTATATAACTAGTTTTAAGGACTTATGCTAAGTTACTTTAATTAGCTAATTTCATCCATTAATGATATTTAGAGTTCATATTTAATGGTCTAAATATAAGTATGTTGGTTATAGGGCTACGAAGTTATCTAAGTAAATTTTTATTATAGTAAGTAGTAAATTGATTATTTACAATATACATAAACTAAATTATAGAATCATATGTTAGTTCTAGGTTAATCTATGTAGTAGATTTTGGATAAGAAGATTCAATTTAGATTCTTTGATATAACTAACATAGCTTGATATGTACAAAAAGTTAAACGGGTATAGTAGTATATCGTAAAATGGAATGAAATTGCATAAGCGCAAGAGTAGTTCACCAATTTAGTAGCTATTGTTAGTTAAAGTTACTCAAATAAAAGTAATTTTTATTATTATGCTCTTATAAGGATATCGAATAAGCTGTTTTGAAAGAAGAAGTTTAAGCCGAGATGGCTTGGCTCGAGGCTAGTATTTATATCATCACACATAACCTTTCATATATAATGGCAGATATGTTGTATAGTTTTATTAAACAGTTATATATGTGATACGCGAGTATCGAGACTTCAAGGATGCTGAAGATTGTTATACGACCGCTTAAGTATATTTGAAAGGTGAGCACTGAATTTATGTAAAGGATTGTTGATTTGGATTTGTCATGAATTTCTATTCCGGTTACTGGTCCTCCCCGCAGTCGAGTACAGAATCCCGCCTACTTCTGCGTAGAGGTACGGGCGCAATTGTATTTTGCTTATTTCGTTGTCATGTAGTTAACGAATCTAGTTATCGCTTCCTATTAGTATGCATCAATGGGCCTGAGTAGTTATTTCATAAGTCAGGTGAAATACCTATTATTTAACGATATTTGATAGTTAATTTCGATTATTTGATACATTAGATTATCGAAAATATTGAATTATTCTAAATTATTCGGTGAGGTGGTCTATTAAATCGTTAAGACTATATGTTTACATATGCATATATGCTACATTAGTTATGGTCTATTTATATAAAATATTCATCAGCCTTTCAACTCACTCCCTTTATTCGTGCACCCCGTAATTTTGCGCTTGAAACGACACGCCACAAGCACCATTTCGCGCGCCAAGCCGAGTATAATCGTGAGGTACACAAGTGCTGTGATATCCTCAACAGCCCTTCATCTATCAAGCTTTGTCGAAGCCAACCTATGTTGTCTTTGACGAAGCCCTTTAGAGGACTATACTATTACTACACATGTATTTGGGATTATGTTGTTACATGTTTGGTTATTCAAACTTTGACGTACGTATTTATTTAACGTGCCATGTTTTAAATATTGAAATATGGCTCAATTCACGGACAAAAAGTTTTGATTAGTATTAATATCAAAATTTAAGTCTTTATGTCAGAGAACATCGAACGGCTCAGCTATTAAGCCCTTCCAAATACTTGTGAGGTCCCTGCTCGATTCTCATTCTAAGAGGCCAAGGTGGGTTTTTTAACAAATAAAAAATGAAGTCTTTACGCTGATACATATCCATCGACGTACATTTGCTCGCGTCACGATTTATTCCAACCGAGGGCCCACCAGACGGATCGCTACAATACATATTGATTACCTCTTATAAGTACTACGCTATAATCCTCAGAAGATCTAAAGATATTCGTTCTTTTTCCACCAAAAATGACAAAAGAAAAGTGTTTTACCAAAACTCCAATTAAAATCTTCATTTACTTTAAGATAGCGATAACCAAGCTCATCATCTCCTGAAGCACAGTGAACTCGTGATGTACCTGAATTTGGAGGAAGACGGTTTATAACATGAACTTTCCAAAAACCTTTTGCTGAATCGCTAGGTATTTGGGTAATAACCACTAAAAGGATGATAATCCTCCATAAAGATGAATTCATATTTCTTCTCTATCCTATTTATCTGGTATAAGAAAAAGAATAATTTGAGATAAGATTCTACATCTCATTATATACTCCTTTCTCCGTTTTCTAGATTATTCACTTTCGACTTTTTAACTTTTAATAATTAAATATCGACTATAAATATTTTGCTTCGTTTGCTTATAACATTTTGATTTAAAAATATATCAACGAAAAATAATTTGAAATATATTTTTTCTTCATATATTTTTTCATAAAATATTATAAAATACAAACAAAAATAATATTATTAAAAATCAACTATTAAAAATCAAAAAGAAAGTTTTTGACAATCTTTTGGTGAACGGAGTGAGATAATACTATACGGTCCGCTTCGATTGACGAATGTAGCTGAATTTTAAGCTCATCCTGCTTGGGGTTCTATTTTTTGTATTCACCTAGGTTAAATAATTCACCTTCATTCACCTAGATTCATTTTCATTAATCTCCAAATTGGGGTGTAATGTATGGAGTTTTTATTTACATTTCACCAACTTTTACCTAGTAAATAAAATATTATCCAAATAACATTTTAAAACATTCACCTAAATTAACCTCAATTATCCTCACCTAAATTAATTTTAAGTTTTACCCTCACCTAAATTTACCATAATCCAAACTATCCAAATAGTTGTTTGATGGTTAGTATTATTGAAATCATTACTCCATACAGTACCTAATAAGCTCCTTAAAATTAGATCGTAGGTTTACTAACAAGTATGCATGTATTTGTTTTGGTAAGAAATTGATATTCAATGCTATTTTACTATATTTGTGTACATCAAAGAGGCAAGTGATTATTATGAAAATAACATAATTGTCTCATTAAAAGGATTCATTGAACTCATAATAAATAGATTTATGTCTTATTGATAATATTAAAATCGAGGATGTCTAGCTTTCAATTGCTAGATATTTAGTACGGAGTATATGTTTTCAGTTCAAATAGGAATAAGTTTTGGTAAATTCTCCAAAA
Organism: Lithospermum erythrorhizon; assembly: GCA_019722365.1. NCBI lineage: Eukaryota > Viridiplantae > Streptophyta > Magnoliopsida > Boraginales > Boraginaceae > Lithospermum > Lithospermum erythrorhizon. Next base: position 106,189 of record JADFUC010000912.1, on the reverse strand, counting down.
GAATACCAAAACTTATTGCTAAGAATAGAAAAAATATATGTATTATAACATCTACAAATTGTTTGCTAGATATTATTAGCAAAAACATATTCCTTTTTAAATATAAAACATACTCTTACATATATGAAATTGTGTAATTTGTCAGTTTACCAATTGTCCCAACTGTAATATCAATTTATCAACACTCGCAATAAATAAAAACAAAACAAACAAGTAAGGATGTAGTAAACACAATGTAAATCACACACTAGTCCAAGTTGGGCTTGAAAGATTTTTTCCAGCCTCAACTTGAGGGGATGAAGAAATCTCAGGAAGTTTTGGAGGATTCAAAGCAATTTTATAAATTGGAACGAAGCCCTGATTTGCTAGATTCGAATATAATCCCAAATCAATTTTATCACGATAGTTCGATGTGACGTGCAAAGATGCCCTAATACCAATACGCTTAACTGAAATTTCACTGAAATATTAACCAATTAATCATTGAATCTAGTCGACGGGGTTAATCGATCGACCATTTACCGATCAACATAAACATTCACTTAAGCAAGGTCAAGAATCCATCGACAATGGTTCGTATACAATGAGCAATATGGTATCTTTTGAAAATGAAGAAATTGAAGGATCCAAATCACTTGAAGAAAGAGAAAGAACATGGTTGATAATAACCATTTGCACAAAAAAGGAAAGCAAAGGAAAAATGAAACATCAAATGACTTTAGACATCACTTAGTTTTTGTTGTTACCAGCAATTATTCATAGTCGTTTTACATCTGGTCGATCATTTCGAGGATTCGCTAAAATAACTCGACAACTACTTTTATCCATTTTAAATTTTTCATCCATTTCTTGTCATTTATTTATTTAACTAGAGATATTTTCGTCTGCTCAAACAAAAAAGATAAAATTATCAGTCTCGGTAACATTCCTATTGAAATGTGGAAATTTTTAGCGGAGAAAGGCCACTAGACTGGATGACAAAGCTCTACAATGTCATATTAAAGCTTAATATCCTTGATTAACTTCTTTCAATAACTTAAAGATTAATTAACTTCTTGCTATATCGTCATAAAAATTTCTAATCGCAGTCGACGAAGTTCTTGTGACAATATTATCCTTCATACTTTTAAACTAATTACTTGATTATATTTTACGATATTTTACGCCATTAGCTCTATATCTGATAAAAAATTCTAAAGCGCGATGTGAGAATTTGGTACCAAGTATAGTTTTACGAAGAACGATGACCATACGAAATGATAGCAAAATCCATATCAGTGATTTTGTTAGCCATTCTTCGTCGATTTTGTCTAGGTGCAAGTTGAAAATTTTTGAATTTGTTCCATTTGTTATTATCTCCTTCTCGACAACTAGGAATCTTGTACAGAGCACCATTAAGGTGAAGTTATTATATTCTTAGGAAAATGCCATGTCCGAGAACGATAATATACATCCTTGTATGCAACTATTGAAATTCTCTCCTAAAATCAATTGAACACAAATTAACACAAATATGTGTGTTTGCACTTTACAATGCAACTTTAATTATGAAAAGTGAAAATATGATTATTTTTTTAGGATGGATGAGAGAGTATTTCTAGAAAATCAAAGAAAATAAGTTGGACAAAATTAATTAATAATGGTAAAGTCATAAAATGGATCAACTCATAGACTCATAGCATGTGTAGAAGGAATGAAAGAGGATCGTAGTTTATTTCTTGATTTTGCAAGGATACAAAATGAAGATTGACTTATGATTTCAAAGGGCAAGGGATATTATGCATAAGTAAGTAGCTTATGCATGAATTAAATAAATGAATATCGATATCCACCACTATATTCTATTACGTGTATTTGGCGTCAAAGCCACCTCTTAATACCCACCGTCAACACAACAATAGAAGACTAGATCAATTTCTCCGCCATCAACTTCAATGAACCCATCTAGCTTGCTTTCTGATAGTTCCCCTTTTTTATTAAATCACTTTCTACTGTCGTCATCTCTCCGATCTTTCTCTTGATGGAATTATTTCGGCGCCATCGCGTCAATTTTATCGGTAATCAACTGTCGATTCAATCATGATTGCACCAAATTTAATTAGGATTTAATCTTTTATTTTATTATTGATCCATTCTCCTAATATCACTCAATTTCTTTCATATTTATATTTATTAATTTCATTGTTCAATGGTTTATATGCAATTTTATTAATTAAAACTGAAATCATTCTTTCGGATATTGTAACTACTTTCTTTCTAATTTTATTTATTCGTTATATTGTTTTAACGATCTTTCTATATTTTTGCGATTAATTTTTTTTTGTAGGAGTGTTGAATTGGATCTTGATGCAAATTTAAGATTTTGGGTTCTTTATTTAGAATAAAGTTGACTTTTTTTTATCTATTTCAATATTACTTTTGATCTTTCTATAGCTTAGGTGGTCTTTTTGTATGAGAGTTGACTTGGATTGTTGATGAAAATTAAAGAATTTGTTAATTGAGTTGTTATCTCTTGTTCGGGTTATAGTAAAATTATTTGAACTTTTGAGTTTGAAATTCAAAGCTTTAATGTTATTAAATACGTTTAGTGATCTGATTTGTTAATAAATCTTAGCTAATATCGGATTACGGTTATATGTTAATTCTTTATTGATTAGAAGAATTTTGCTACTAAAAATGTTGAGTTTTTGAAGCTCCATGATGATCAAGTAATTATTTTATTTTTTATTGAATTTCTTGTAATACGAGTGAAATGGTGTTGTTGTATCTTGCGGGTTTGCTAAATTTGCTCAGAGTTCTGGCGACTCGATATTTTCAAGCATTTTTGCTTGTTCTTAGCATTCTCCTTCTTTATTCTCCATCTTTATCAAACAAAAACAAAAGTATTAAACACATGTATTGGTGGTTTTCACATATATATATTTCAGAAACCATTAGGCTATACAAGAGATTTTGAATGGTTTGAGATGATTATATAATCATAATTTCACTGAAAATTATTAAACCGCGTCTAATAGTTTTCACATATATATTCCAGAAACCATTAGGCTATACAAGAGGTTTTGAATGGTTTGAGATGATTATATAGACATAATTCTGAAAATCGTTAAACATGTGTATTGGTTTTCACATATATATTTCAGAAATCATTAGGCTATACAAGAGGTTTTGAATGGTTTGAGATGATTATATAGACATAATTCACTGAAAACCATTAAACACATCTAATGGTTTTCACATATATATTCGAAAAACCATTAGGCTATCCAAGAGATTTTGAATGGTTTGAGATAATTATATAGGCATAATTTACTAAAAATCACTAAACACATCTAATGATTTTTACATATATATTTCAGAAATCATTAGGCTATACAAGAGATTTTGAATGGTTTTAGATGATTATATAGCCATAATTTACTAAAAAATTAGCTAATAACACCATTAATTACTTCCTAAAGTTTGTAATCATAATAAATTATTAAACAAATTAAACTGATTAACTACATCAAATAATTTTACCATGCACTTTCATGAAACCATTACCCAAATCATTAGGCATAATTTAGTTCAAACTTACATAAGACCTAAGAATTAATCAACGAAGGGATAAATTACTTCAAAAACCCCTTAAGTAGTAAATTATTCAAACCACAAGAACGATTTTGAATATTTGGACTTTGGAGCTTTTTAATTAGTTGAGACAAAAAAATTAGTTCAAAATTACATACTAACACCATTAATTTCTTCATAAGGTTCAATCATACAACACGATTACCAGAACAATTAGGCATAATTTGTAACTTGGTATGCAGAATTGACATACGAGGAGTGAAGTCATTTATAATCCAGAACCTTGCGGAAATCATAAAACCGATGGGCTGACTTCAGTTTAAAACTACTCGTTTCAGCCAAAAATAGGATTACATATAATATTTCTAAAATAATCACCGGTTTAAAAATTTAATCAACCGGTGATATCCCCAACCAACCAACTCCATGCCATATCTGGCATGCTCCCAAATAAATAGTAATCTTCGTGAGAGTACAAAAGAAAATGAAAATCTGTACTCGAGAATACAAAATGACAACTACCGACAAGGCTAAGGTTTGAAAATAAAGTACAACAATCAAAAGCTTGATTGACAGCATCCAAAATCGGGCTGTGAGGATCTGCCCGATGCTCCCCAGTCACCGGAATAAACTCTCAGCCTCTGGCTCAGTAGCCGTCTGTCAGCTTTGGCGCAAATGAAATGCCGCCCCAAAGCGAAAGGGGTGTAAAGCCCACGAAGCAGTCTTAAACCATACGCCACGACACATGAGTGTTAACATAGGAGTCAAATACGGCGTACATATAGATATATAACGGGACTACAACCGGGCCATATTTATACTTACAAAGAAAATTCTGCATGCGTCGCGTGGCATAACATAGAATATAGGGTCTCGATAATGAATACAAACTCCTTGAATAAAATCGCACCAAACCACATGAAATTCTGTCCTTTGAGACCTTGACAAAACTATCTATTTGGTCATCGATCACTCATCGACTAGATACCATCCGGTTCCACAATCACGTCTGCGTAAACTCCCGGCCGGAAGTGATCTGGCCTTTCTTATACCGAATTATAAAGGCGATAACCAACGGCTCTTATACCGGAAGTATAAAGGCGATAAACAACGCTCTTTATGCGAGTATAAGGCGATAAATAACGCTTCTTATGCAGTATAAAACAGCTCTTATAACTTGAAGTATAAAGGCGATAAACAACCTTCTTATACCGGAAGTATAAAGTGATAAAAAGCTCTTATACCGAGTATAAAGGCGATAACCAACGCTCTTAAGAGCCGCTAACCCTTGACCTTCCCAATTCTAGAATTCGTATCACTTATCTAGTCACTTTCCAGTCGTACATAACTTTCTAGCCATGCTTTCTGATAACTTAAATTACACTGCCTCCCCAGCAGTATCAGCCTTGCGGCTAAAATATCTCACAATCGTAAGTCCAAACACAATGCCGACAAGGCCACGAGAAATACATAAGTGCCGTAGTGCAGGAGAATACAACTTGACAAGGCCATAGAAATGTGAGAAATATAAGTTGGGAGTTGGTAGCTAACACCTCGAGCAATCTTGACGCCACGATTATAATCACGTAACCATATCATTTCGCACAAACGAATCACGCATAATCATACAACAATTACATGTATATCATTCTCACATGTCGTACCGCAATAACATGTTCCACGCAATTTAAAGTAAGTTCGTAGAAATGCTTGCAGTGAGATAAGTACTGCGCCTCACTGGCTATCATAAAGAGTCCTCACGAAGAGCGATCACGGGCATTACGCTTCCCTTGATCGGGGCTATGACACCGAAAGAAGTATACTCATAAATTAATACCAAGAATTCGTTCTAGAATAAACATTACCAACTCTAATCGGAATGATTTCTAAGCGGTCTAACATGGCGGGTAAACTATCGAATTATAATCTATCGGACACAGCTTGAATCGATCCCCGCTAAAATTCCATCTTATTGCTTTATCATTACAAATCCAACTATAGTCGTTCTAGTTAATGTGGGTCTAATTAACAACCTATATATCAAAATATCCAATTCTATTTCGACTTGGAATTACTTGGCTTTTCAACCTAACAAAAACTGTCCGATTTTAAATCGCCCGATTTAAATGTAACCCAATTCTGATAAGGTCACGATTAAACTCACATACATTTTAAAGAGTCTTATAAAAATATCACCCCAAAAGTCTTGAAACCTAGAAAAGTCAACTCGACGGAACATCCTCAAGCGACCTACAAATCATGAATTAAATCAACACATATGCATCGTAGCATCCTGTGAAACTAAGATCGTCATAAAATGGAATTATGTAAAAAGTAAACCAAAGTCAACCTCAAATCAACCAAAAGCGCTATCTTCTTACCTCAATCGTAGGGAAAAGGCGTTGGGAAGTGCTTGCAACAACGAGGAACTTTTATGGAGCAAAGTGAAGAAATGGAAGAAAAAAATCTTTCTTTTGTTCCCGAGGAACTCGGCCAAGAAGAACAAAATGGAGAGAAGATATTTTGTGATTTTGTGTTGATAAGGATGAAAGATAATTTAATAGCTCTTAAGTCATGGAAAAAAACGCACGGGAGTTGATAGAAATCGCGTGAATCGAGGTTATCCCGAGCGACTTAACGATCTAACTTAACTTCAATTATCAGTATGCTACTAATTTATAAAATGTAATACGCTCAAATAATATCAAAGTAATATTATTATAAGTATTTATACTATCGCATGTCCGCGTGAGCCGAAAATTTTAAATTTTTTTTTAACGTAATGACTTATTACATAATTTACTTTAAAATTACATACTAACACCATTAATTACTTTCTAAGTTTTAATCATGTAACACATGCAAAATAAAAATAAAAAATTTGATAAATTCAAAATACAATTCTAGAGACTACGTACCTTAATTAAGTAAAATAATTGAATTGAAGCTGAGTGAAAGGTAATTTAGAAAAATTAGAGTAAAATTCCGAGAGAGAATCGAGACAAGATTAGTGAAATTTAAGGAATGTGAACAAAAATTATTTATAATTTTTTTTTGGTAAACTAGCGATAGCGTTTTATTAGAAATTGGATGAAACTCTTACAAAAATAAACTTGGCAGATCAGGATAACTGATGGCAAAGAAAACTAAACATCTACCCAAACACTTTGCATCTCAACAATAAGGCTATGAAGCAAACCACTTCGGACTCGCGCATCAGGCGATAATAGCCCGTCTACCAGCTACTGACAAAATCAAATAAAGAAGACTTATCCAAAAAGAGGAATGGTTTGTTGAAAATTATTTTTTCATTACAAGCTCAATTTGTCATTTATGGAATAGGTTGGATGAGTTATTAATGGTTAAATAGCTAATGGGTTGGTATTATGATTTATCGTGCTTTAACCGTTAATGGTTTATGGTAGAAGATGAATTTATGCATGGTGCATAAGGATGGCTTATGCACCATAACCGGACCCGATTTCAAAGGGTGAGAGATATAATCAATTAGTATGAGTTTTGGTAGCTAAAAAATCATGTTTTCTACAAGATTAAGTTGACTTCTAGATAGACATATGTATTTCAGTTGTATGATAGTTAACAATGGAAAGAGGAATATTAGGGTAACAGTGTAAGAGAACAAGATAATTAATTTCAATGTAATTGATGATTTTGACAATGTTTATTGTGTTAATATTATATGAAGGAAGATTTGATGAATTTTTCAAACTTAATTGCGTTTAGAAATTGTTTACGACCCCATAGCCATGATCTTAATTAATTTGAGCGATATCGAAATTCTATATCCTTTCTATGGTTGTTTTCTGATTCATGAGAACTTTTTCTGTTATTATTTGCAATCTTTTTGTGCATGGAGGATGATCTACCATCTTCGCACAATTTCTTACGTATTTTTTTATAGTTGATTTTGCAACACCTTTTAGATAAGAAGCCATTATATAAGATAGATTGAATATTTTTTTATAAAAATGACAGAGTAATATAAATATTAAATTAAATTACACTTATGAAATATATTGACAGACTACCTCCATATTTATGGGTAGAATACAAAATACTCATGATAAGTAATAACACTAAACTTATTAATATGGAAATAATTAATACTATTTCCTTGTTATCTTTTTACATTTCTAATATATTCGATATGCTACAGATGTACATCTTTGGATTACATCACCGATAAATGCAGAAATAGTGAATGTACATACGTGTCTTCGTGTTGAAAACTCTTTAAATTAATAATTTATTAATTTATTGATAAATTAATAACTCTTTAAATTAATAAATTTTGTTGGTACCAACGTTATTAATTTATAAAGTTTTTACTATATTTGGCTTAATTTATTTTCACTTTAATTTCTTTTCCTTTTTGCAATTCTTATGCTCCAAACAATCATGATCTTTTCAAGGCTAAATTTGATCGGCCACGAACTGAAAATGTTTAAATAGAGCCTCAAACCTTTTAACGCTTTCAAATAACTGATGTGATTTTTTGGCACACGAAGCTGTTGGAAAACATATATTTGTAACACCTGAACTCCAATTTAATAGGTAAAGCTAAGGGAAAAATAGTACATTTATATATCACACTTTATGGGTCATTTTTTAAATAACAAATACTTAATTGGATCAATTTTTAATAATTAATTAAATAAATAATAAAATAAACCACATCATCTTCAACCTTACCCCCACCCTATCTGGGATTGTGAGTGAACGTAAAGGCTTAATTCGATTCAGAGTATTACATTTCGAAATACTTGATTCGAGCTGGATTGATAACTTAAAGGCGACGAGCGTTTAAATTCACTATTTGTGAGGCCCAGGCGAATAGCTTGAAGATGTTAGAATTTCCGGTGCATGGATTAAGATGTCAGGTTAAATAGTTAGGGTCCGTTAGTAATTTTAGTCGATCTGAGTCTGATATGCCATAGTCCGTTAGTATATCTCACTTAAATCTTGAAGTCTCTTCCCGTAACATTATTTCCTCGTTTTGAGATTCTTTCTCTATTTCTGGTTTCTCGCCAACCGTCCCTCTAAATCAAATCTCTAACCGTCTCTCTAGTCTTTATCGTTGGGTGATGTTAGAATAAGTTCCAATTCCTGATGAAGGTTAGGGTTTTGCCTTTTCATAGTCTTTATTTAGGGGTTGACTTTTTGACGTTTTGACTTTTGAGGTTTTGAGTTATGAGACTTATGCCTGCTTTTTGTTATGGACTTATGGAGTTATGGTTTAATGATCTTTATGTTGTAATTTTATAATTTTATTCAGCATTCAAGTCCTTTATGATAAAATTGAATATTGTAATTTTAATCTGACCAACGATTATCTGTTGAACATGTTATTTGTTTGGAAAACTTTGAACCGAATCGAATCGAACATTAACCTAAAAAATCCTTTGAACTCGAGCCGAATAATATAAATAAAAGCTCAGCTATTTAAATTGAATCGAACCCCTAATGTTAGAGCAATCACGAACCAAACTCGAACCACAACGGTAAGATTCGACTCTGGATTCACTTGTCTAACCAATCCCATGGCTCCACTTCCCCTTGAACCATATTCTCCTACCATTTTGCTCCCTTAATCTTAGTCTATTAATAACAATCTTGTAACTCATTTGCGCGAAGGACTATAAGCACATCCAAACATTGTTTAAAAATAGTAAAATGACTATTATGCCTTTAAATGAAACTTCCTCAAATACTACACTTACAAATAAGGGGGCTAAAATAGTAATTTTGCCCAAAAAAGATTTACCGTTTGAAGTGTGCTTATAGCATCCATGCTCATTTGCTCAAGTGATCTTCTAGTTTTGATGTCATCTAGAATTTACTAACAGTCTTGTATCCTCGCTTATTAATAAACTAAGATTAATGGAGGCAGATACATCAGAACAACATATAGATGCGATGACTCATTATTTATAATCTTTATTATTATTAGCGATGCTTTGTATCACAGCTATTGACTAGCATTATAGGAAAGATCTCTCCTTTGTTAATTTTTACTGATTTTTAAACCCATAAATTCCCTGAAATTGAATTAATCGATGTTATACTTGATGAGATTATGGATCGATAAGATTGTTGTCGTTTGGCTCGGATGGCGATTAGTGATTCGGACAGAGCCGATGTCAAATGTCGCAGCGATTGAGTGCAGGGGACCTTGACTGAGCGTCTCCAAGAAATACCGAGGTTTCTTTACTTGAGTATTTTATTGAGAGGAACAAAACGAAGTTTTTCTCACTTGAGAGTGCACAAAACAATCAAGGGTTATGAAGAGGGTGGCCAACCGATTGGGTTGGGTGGTGGTGTTTGGGCGATAGATTGCCTTGATATAACTGGCCCCGATGCTTCGATGTTAATTTTTACGGGTTGGTTTGGTGAGGGAGGGGGTGGGGGTAAAGTTAACTATGATGTGTTTTATTTTACGTTTTATTTAATTATTAATTGAAATTGATTATTAAAAATTGATTTAATTAAGTATTTGTTATTTAAAAAATAACTCATAAAGTATAATATATATAAATGTCCTGTTTTGCCCTTAGCTTTACCTATTAAAATGGAGTTCAGGTGCAAAAAATATGTTTTCCAAAAGTTCAGGTGTCAAAAATCACCTTCAGATGCCTATTTGAAAGGTTGAAAGGTTTAAGTGCTTATTTGAAATGTTTTTCGTAGTTTAGGTGTCTGGATGAAATTTAACCTTTTTTCAAATGAGGAATTAAACTTTTACAATTAGTAAATTGCCTCCAGAAACGATCTAATTTTCAAATGAGGAACTCAACTTTTTCATATTTTCAAAGTGTCCTGTGAATTTCATCTAAAATAATTATAAATTCGGAATTACACTTAGAATTAGATGGTGGGAACAAATCTTATACGGAGTAATATATAAAGATCTATTTTTTTAATATGTGCCCTTAGGGCAGAGGTTAAAGTGATAATTAATAAAAATATCTAATACAAGATTTGTATCTAAACTTTGATATGGAAATATTTTTTAAATATATTTACTTATTATTTCCAATTTTACTTCTTTAACATGTGTTAAAAAAAACCGTATAAAGATATGGGTTAATTTAACTTGATTAAACTGCATTTAAATTGAGATGAGTCTAGAGCTCGACTATTCATTGAGCTAGATCAATACTCTCTCCGTCTTAAAATACATAATAATTTGATTGTTTTGAATTTTTTAATATACGTTTTCTGATTGATCCCAATATGACTTCCTTTATTTTTTAATAAATCGCTTTTAAATACAAACAAGTATATATTTTGAAACGGAGTGAATATTTCTTTAGTTTGTACTCAATCAATTCTTGTCATATGCTCAGTTTTATATTGGAATATTATCAGCGACTAAACTGATGGATGAATAACTTTCTACTTTAAATCGATCCTTAGCATTTTAACTCTCAAGTACACAATAAATCTATTTTCATATACTACTATACATTTATTGATCAATTGTTTTCAATATAGAATGGAAGATCAAAGCTGTGAAATCTCAAAGACAACAATGTTTATTGCAACACCACAAAGGCCAAGCCGTCCAGGGCAATTATATCAAAATTGTAGCACATGATAGCTTACAATTTATGTATAAAAACAATTATACACAGAGATATGATTTCTTTTGGTACACTGTCACACTGATCTATTTCAGATTCATCATTATCCTTAACAAAAAAGGTATACACCAGCTAGTTAAAGACTCGAACTTCCTCTATATGATACACACACAAAAAATCCAAATAAAGTCATCTCTCAATTATAATGTGGCTGTCAAAATCCAAAATAATAAGCTTGATGTGTTAAAGTAGACTTTGAAGTACTTTGATCAGTTATTGGATCTCTTTAAGTATGCTAATATGCTTAAACTGGCGACTAGTGCAGCTCCGGCTGCAAGAGCTTTATAGGCGGAAGCCCATGCATCTACATGAGCATAATCGATACTTTCTGAGCCGGAGGCCCTCCTCCGACCAGGTGTTCCCGAGTTTTCTAAAAACAACCGTAGTCCCTGTCAAGTATCAAGAACTACAGATATTGGTTCATGCTTCTTAAACAAGAAATTCTAAGATGTGTCATATAAGGAGCTAACATATACGGAGTATTAGATATGATTTCCCAAACATGAGATTCTAAGATGAAGTATGGTATCCTCTCTCAAATGTTTAGCATTATGACTCCGTCAAAATAAGCATAACCCAGATAGCAAAAGGTATACCTTCCACCCAGCTGCCTTTGCATGGTCAACAGCTGCTACGAGATCACTATCTGAAGCAAGTAGTACCTTGTCATGTTCTTCATCTTCATACTGCACAAAATTTGTTATCCAATGAGCATGATATATGACTTTGACTTATGTAGGTGTCAAAGGGACTGCGATGATTATAAGAGAAAGAAGTAGAGTTGTGAATTGTGATGTCAACATTCACCAGAATTTGTGGCAGTTTACTGCGGTCAATCTCGCCTCCCACTCTTTGAAGCAATGCAGTGATCAGTTCAGTCAAGCTCCGAGTGTCTGAGGAATTAATTTAACAAGGGAAAAGGATCAGGTCCTCTCAGTAAGAATATTAGAGATAATGACATATATTCAGATGCAGTACTCTCATTGGGAATTAATAGTACCGACTATGATTCATGCTTATTTTCTGTCAGTGATACCTATGTCCCATATATTCGTTGATTCCTTACCGAGGTATTTCCCCAAATTAAATTGAGTTCTAAAGAAATTAGTTATTATTTTTTTTATAAACCTAACGGCCAAGGTTTGAACCCTCGACCTCTACCCTTACCTGCCATGGATACTCATAATAGTGAATACAACATATTGAAATTCATGATACATTAAACAAATTTGAGAAGCATTATACAAGACTTACCACATGTGAACCTATGTATTCTGCCTCTACTATCTTCAATCTTGAAAGCAAAGGTGTTTGGTAAGGTTGATGAAGGGAAAGGAGTAGATCCCCCTGTGTCACCTCCTTCTGAATTCATTTTCATTGAATTTTCACTGGTGAATCGAGATCAAATTAGTAGAGAGAAAATGAATGAAACATTAATAATTTGAAAAAAATGTATTCCCAGACCTTGGTGTCTCATCATCTTCATCTGCACTTAACGCCATAGCGGAATCCCAAAAATTTTGTATCATAGTATTTGTCGTCTCTGTATTGATTCCGGCAGTACTTCCCACCTAAGCAAGTTCAAGAGGCTGAATAATAGTATTTCACATAGATTGGTATGTTATACTGACAGATACTGGATTACAGGGCATGGTATAAAGATGACGAACAATTACTTTTGTCAAGAGTTGCATTAGAGAAGTAATTAAAGCCATTGCAACAATGACAATTGTCAGTATGTAAACCAGTTCTTTCGATATCAAATTGGTTCTCAAAAGTTCTACTAGAAGTTACAAGTGAACTACCATTTGGAACTAAGAAAAAACACATGCTGAAACCCAAACACAAAGCTAGGATCCTCTCCTATACTGATTCCTTGACAACATGGGCACATGGCTTGATTTTTCAATTGATATGGAGGAACTAGGCAATGTGTGAAAGCTTTAATTACTATAAGGAACAAATATTTCCCAGAATAATTATGAATAATAATTCATCTTACCTTGAAAGAGTTATATAACTAACTTTCATGGTAAGTTCCAGCAATAAAAATAAAAAATTCAGGTTCCAGTTCAGCATTCCCCGGCCAAGTGGTTAACATATTTTTTAAAACAGTTGAATACTGCAAATCGTGACAAACTTACTGTGGCTACTGCAGCATGTGTTATATGAAACACATCAACAACAGAAACTGCGACCCCATCTGCTTCAAACAAAACAAACTTCCATTATCATGCACATTTGTTCAAGAATCTATAGCATATTGCAGCAACTGTGTATGTACCTCTGTCAACAACGGGCAGGTGTAGATATTTTCCATCATGCATCTTATGTAAAGCATCAACTATAGGTGTATCAACTGTTCCACAATCTGGATTAGGGGTCATCACCTAAGGTTTACAGATAAAAGCAAAAGTTAGAAAAATGAGCATCCGAAATGCCACAAGAATGGACAGGGAAAAGAGGCTGAGCAGACTCTTGCTTTCAACAAGTTGAAATGTATATGTTTAAACTGTGCACATCAGTCAAACAAATTTATACATGAACACTTTAGCAGGTTACTGAAATTCTGTGAATTCCAGAAAGAGGTATTTGGGTTTATATGTACATTTCAAATTCTACAAGAAAATGTTTCCCATTATTAGGATTCTCTGTAGTAATACATTGACGCACAGGTATACCCTCATTAACAGAGACTTCGTCACTGAGAAGGTAGCCTTGGCAGTTTTATCAAAATGTTCCAAGACTGATAGCAAGTTGTTGAGACCCTTTTACTCTTTTTTACTTGTTTTTAAGTAACTTTCTTTAAATTTCTGATCTGCATGCGGATTACTACCGAAGCAAAATATTCATAACAGGCAAGCTCATTTGATGCCATATTGCCATTAATCACAATTTGGCGTACTTGCTATATCAAGGAGGTCCACAAGATTATAAGAATGGAAAATTTACCTTTTCTACTGAGGTAAAGTCAGCTGGAAGACCCTGAGCTATCAGCCGCATCAAGATGTCCTTGGAACTGCAAAATGAGGAATCGAAGTAATATTACCAATATTATCAAGCTTAGAATAAGTTCAAACAAGGAACTTTAGATAAGAGGAGGAAATAAGGACAGCATACGTTAGAATTCCTGCAGGTTTATTTTCAACAGTAACAATTGCACAGCTCGCTCGAGACTCAAGCATTTTCTTTGCTGTCACTAAAACAGTGTCACTTGGCAAAACTGTAACTATCCTGTAGTGTGCAGCAGGAAAACATAAACCTCGTCAGCTAAATTTAAGAAAGATTATTGAGAGACAATCATGGCATTTATTTACATTATAATCACAAAGAGTGATATAATCAGAACTGAAAAGTCAAGATATTACCTACTTTGAATTTTCAGTTATTATGGTAGACAATGAAGGCTTGAACAATCGCTCACGCAAAGTATCAATGAATGATGGACCTGCAACCCACCAACAATGCAATTGAGTTGCTAGGAACACTTGGGAGAACAGGAATACCATTCAGAATAAAGAACACATTTGAACTTGAGAGAGTAAATGTGTGTGTGGAATGCTCATAAAACAGAGAAATGTCTGGAACACATAATTTGTAAGTCATAGAACAAACAAAATCATTGTCTACCAACCGGAAGCCATTGATCCCCAGTGTTTCTCGACACCTTCCACGGCAGCAGCAATTGCTTTTCCCTTCTCAGCTGCCCTCTCCATCCGAGCAATTGCATCATATAGACATTTTGCTATATCAAGTAAGGCGATAACTTCCCCATTTTCGACAACGGGTAAATGTCTGAACTTTCCTGTGAAGACGAAAAGTGGGAAGAAAGGATAAGTGAGGAATGACTTTTGCAGGGAATGACTCAATGCTATCTGCAATGATACCAACCTTGCACCATCTTTTGTAAGGCTTCCACGGCTAGAGTATCAGAAAGGACAAATACTGGGTTCTTTGTCATTACCTTTGAGACAGGAGTTCCATCAAGATTGACTTCTCGAGCTATTACTCTCGTTAATATATCCTTCACATACCAGAAAGTTCACAGTATGAAATATTACAGTATTTATTTCAAAAGATGGGAGAGAAGCATGAACAAAGACAAATTTTGAGGTTAAACCTTGTCTGTTAGAATTCCACACAGCAGTGCATTTGAGTCAGTTAACAACAAGGCATCAACTCTACGAGAAGCCATTTTCTGACAAGCCTCAAGTATATTAGTGGTTTCAGGCACAGTCAAGGCTTTTGATAACCGTAATCGTTTCACAGTCCGCTCTCCTGTCAGTCCCCTGCTCCAAATATGAACTTCACTGAGAATTTGAAGCAGAAGAAATTCTAGGTACATACATTTGCCATATTTTCTTTTCAACCATTTATCATTTCTTTTTCAAGATAGACTCCTTTTAACTTTAAGATGAATAAAAAAAACATAAGCTTAGAAGTTGCAACATTTTTCTCTTCTCGGATCATTACTAGCTTAACTTCATTACACTTTGTTTAGCTGAGGGTTGAAGGCTAAGTAGTATGGAAAATAAAATGACTGGTAACAGGGGAAAAGAAGAAGAAGAAAATGAATCAATTAAGATATGATAAATGTATATTTTCTCCCTCTCCAATTTCCTTCCCTCACACCAAACAACTACAAGGGGTTGATAAACACATCCTCCTTTATCTGCTCTTTCATAAGGCTCTGATAACGTCATTGTTCAAACCGAAACTAATATTTAGTCTGAAGGATACCATCTGCACTCTTATACTTGATTCGGTTTCTAAGACTAAACCCCATTAAAGTTTCTCTACACTTATATGTTGCATCTTCTTCCAATAGAGGCATCAAAATCCCATGGCTCATGATGCTAAACATCAACAACATTCATCTTCAGTTGACTATTTTGTTTCCACATTAACGAACATTACCATTTAGATTTCCAACAACTTTCTTATGATTTCCTATCACTCTGATACCCACTTCATAAGTGAAATGGCAAATGTAATTATATATTCAAGAAGTTTCCATACGTCGCCTCTGAGTGTATAAGCATCGTCTTTATATAATTCTATTGTAATTGGATTATACATAACTTCATATTTGATTCGGATGATCCATATAAAACATGGGCATTTAAGGCATTTCACGTTTCTTTTCATTAACTAATACACACCAATATAAAAACATCCAAACCTTTCGTTTGGCCACAACCAGCCTTACTATTTTAAATCTCGTCATACAATGAGCATACGTCTATTTCATTAATAATGCACAACAAGCAGCCCCATACCACAAGGAGCATATGACATTGATTGCGATTCATACATTTCAGAAATAGATCAAACAAATAATGAGCTAGAACTAGACAATCTCATTTCATTCCCAGAACAAAATTTCAAATAAATTTCTAGAAATATAATCACCCCACCCCTTCCCAATCCCAAATGGACAGTGCCGGTAACAAACTTTATAGCGCCCAATTGACTCGCGTATTTGCATTAATCATAATTAAGCGTATTGTAGTGAAATATATATTGAAAATACGTTTCAACAAATATCATACAACAACATATAAAAAAGATATAAATTCAACCATCAAAATTCAAAACCTGGGACGAAGGGATCATAATAATATAAAAGAGGTAGGAGAATGGCGAAAAATTACATTGAGCGAGAACCAGAAAATGATTTCCGGTGAGATTGATCGGTGTGTCCACCACCAGATTCCGAGGCAGCACCCGGTTTCTTACGTGTCATCGACATGCTTTTCCTCGAAGTTGTTCCCCCTTGACCCGTCATTATCTTCAAACAACAATCAAAACAATCATCATTATCTTCATCATCATCTCAAATAAACAAAATCATTTCATAACATAAAAAATCACAAAAACTTACCCCTTAATTCACACACCTAACTTAGATTTGAATCAAAATTATAGTGCTAACATAAAATAAGGTTGAAAACACTATCTCTTGCTAAAAAAATTAACATATATTATTTATATATATATATCAATAAAATATTTGTGTTGAAAAATTAAAAAAGTCGAGCTTGTCGAAATTAGCCCAAGTGATTTTAAAATTTGAGTAAAAATGCAATTAACTGTCTATTGATATATTTTTTACCAAATATTAGACAATATACAAAAATATTTGCGTTGAAAATTAAAAACCCCAACCATCATAATTCAAAACTAGATAAAAAATTGTGATATATACATTACGAAAAATGCAATTACTAAGAATAGTATCATTGATATAAACTTTACCACTTAAAAGTATTCTGCGTTATAAAAATATTTAAAAAGTCAATCATCGAAATTCACACTAGACTATATTTTGGCGATACATACAATAAAAAAAATTAATATTACCTTCAAAAAACAAAGAAGATTATTGAATTATTTTGGTTTAATTATAGTAATTAATTTTCTGAAAGACGAGCAAAGGGGAAGGGACAATTCGGACAAATATTTTGGGAAATGGAATGATTGGCGAGGGGGTTGACGAATAAGAGAGTGACACGAATATCTTTAAGCAATGATGCTGCGGCTTTTCTGGTTTCTGATGGCTGTTATTCTGTTATGAAATTTGGGGGCGTTGAAAACTTGTCTGATTTTTGCAATTGAAAGCGTTGACTTTTTAAATTAAAATTATGATAATTTTATATCAATAAATCATAAGTAATTTTTGAAAGATAATTAATCAAATGAAAATTTAATTACATTTGAATATCTACAAAAAGAAAATATATACTATATATAAAGTAAATAGGCATAGTCGATTATTATTCGATTAAATTTAATGTCATTCTTAACATAGATGATCGCGTTTTAATTTGAAATAATAATAATTTCGTAATAACTTTCATAGAATAATAGCTTTTATTTATATGGCATATTAATTTTAATTTTAAGCTACATCGTATAATACATATATATGAACCACAATCTATATTGTCGTATGTATAAAATCTACAAAAAAAATTATTAAAAATTGAATATGAAATAAAGTATATGGATTAGTTAAAAATATTGTTGGTAAATATTTATTTAATTCTGTGTCGCGTCTATCCAGTAATTATAATGCAAATTAAATAAAGAATATTCCTACTAAAATTATGTTATGCGTATACCTCCAAACTTAAAAACTTAAATTAAATTGTAAGTATTGACTTTTGATTTGATGTTGTGGAATAGTCAACGAAATAGAGATAGGACACAAGAGATGGGATTTGGAGTAATAATTGCATGTCAATGGACTTCCAAATCTTCCATCATGGGGTGTGGGGCAAGTTAATAAAAGTTAACAACAACACTAATGATGTTAATGCTAACGAATCGAATAATTGTACAATTGTTTTGTTTATCGAACAATTTTTTTAAGTGAGTTTGGTCGGGAAATCAGTCGGAGGGGTATTGTGTGGGGTTTGTTGACCGAATATCGACAAATTACACGATCAATTTATATATAGAATATGTAAAAAGTTACAAACGAGTCGGTTTTAACTAGTATCGAGTTCACTGTGCATGTACTTCTAGAAATGGGTTATTTATCGTCATGGACGGATCTAGAGTAGGTCTAGGATATTCATGTAAATACCCTATATAAAAAATTATACCTTAAATGATTAAGTCTTCGATTAATTTATAAAAGGTCTCTAGTTTAAAACTTCTCTCAAACAAATATTTTAATTCAAAATAAATACCTATATTAACTTTTTAAATTTTAAATGTTGAAATGAACACCTATGTTAAAATCCCCAGTTTATCGTTGTATAACCCTCGTATAAGCATTTACTACTTAGATCTTCTTAGAAACTTTGACGGGAATTCATTTTAACACAAAAACAAAAACTTTGACAGTGCGAATTTGATTTTTTATACAAATTTCAAAATAAATATATATGTGATCTTTTTTTTAATATACATATTTGTGTCGATTGTTTCCCTCTCTTGTTTCATGCTTATTGTGTTCTTAGTTTACTATAGGTTCATCCAATATAGGTTACATCCTATTATCGCAATGTAATCACTCGATACATGATACAATAGCTCGCCTTATTCCTTCGGGGTTCCATCTGGACCCTTTGCACCCAATTTAGTACCCGATGCAAATCCTGGATTTGTTATTGTTCTTGACATCCAACAACATTGTACTCGTGAGGGGATATGGTAAGACTAGAATATTTTCTTTCTATTTTATTTTAATTTATATGATTCTTTGTAGTTATTTTACATATTTACTACAAAAGGTTTAAGTTTAAACTTTAAACACCATGATCATGTTCCATTTATATCTACTTGTTCTCCCTTTGCTGCTACACTTAGACAATACTTCTTGAGGACAGATCTTGTTATGCGTTGTTGTTCCCTCAATGATGAGAAAGGGTTAATACTGCTGTCATTTAGGATTCTCATTGTTGGAAATAATCTTTTACGCAATCGAAAAGTTCTGGCTGAAATTATTAGAAGATTATTCCTATTGAAGCTGTTCAAACAGATGAGTGGATAGAAATATAAAGCCGACATTGTCAATCTTACATGGCTATCTTCCAGCTGACTCTCGTGTTGGACACTAGAAGCGTCGGTTTGCTGGGAATATCCTCCTGGTGGTTGCAATAAAGCTTGATATGTAGCTGTTGCAATTAGTACAGCCACCACCAAGAGCGCATTGCGCATATCCCCTGATAATCCTATATCCAGGTAAATGTCGAGGGCATACATCGTTTCCCTGAGTGGCTTTGGATGTGAACTGAGAAATTCTGCTGCGGTTACAGCCTTTGGAAGTGAGGAAGCCTGAAAAGCTCCTGCAGATTGTAAAGTCTTCCTGATTTTTGCGTTTGTGTCGCGATGAAATGTCATTGCAATATCAAGAGCAGTTGCACCTTCATGGTTCAGGGCATTAACTTTCACTTTTACCTCCTTGGCTAACAACTCCACAACCTGGAAACTTAATTACATAATCATTGATACTGAATAAGCTATATGAGGATAGATACAGGACCACAATATTGAAGTGATTTTTGCTCAATACGATTCCCACGGTTGAATGATCTGAAACTAAATTTACACACCTCTGTTTGATTTGTGGATGTTGCAATATGTAACACAGTATTTCCTTTCTCATCTTTCCAGTTGAGAATATCTTCCTGGTCAGTACGTTGAAGCAGTCCGAGAAGCACTTTAAAAGCCGACAATCTTCTGTTTTTCACAGCTACATGGACTGCGGTTTCACCTGTTATAGTCAAGTCTTCAATTGATGAGGGGCATGAAAGGAGAAATTCAGCCAAGAGATCCACCTCACATACCTCTGCAACATAATGCAGAGGGGTGATTCGCCCCCCTTCCTCTAACTCGAACAAGCTGAGGGTGAAAGCATATCAAACGTTGGACAGTTCAGTATGTAACCATTAAATGAAACCGAGGATTCAACTTAGATTTGTTTTGCTTCAGAAATAATCAAACATATTTGACAAATGAAGCAATACAAATAAATTGAATTTGTTAGGTACAAATAAATAAGAAAAAAAAATAGATGGAGGCTTGGAGCAGACCAACTTTGACTTGCCAGATTACCACTTTACACATTGCACCATTCAATGTGAGATTGAAAAATGTTTGACCTGTCAAAGTTAAGATAATAAATGAGTGGCTCAAAAGTAAATTCCATAGTTATCAAATAGCAAATAAGTATGATTGGAAATTCTAATGAACTTTTCATCATGAAGTTCAGTCTACTATTCAATAAAAACATCTTTCTATGTGGCAACACATGTACAGAAGCATGAAATGCAGAAAGAGAACATCTAATTGATATCTCATTAGAAGTCTTTCTTACAACAATCTTTTAATGAAAAAGTTTCATATTAATAGTAAATTAAATTAAAATATTATATGTGATATACTTTTTCACAAAAATATTAAATAATATTTGAATTCAAATTTCAAAAATATAATGAAATCAAAATTTAAAAATTGGACCATCTTTTATCAACGGATGAAATACTTTTTATTTTTAATAAGCGTCATTTACACTGTCAGCTAAAATTAGGTACAATAGTCGAAATATTCTTATAGCAGCTAGTTATTCATGTCCGGGCCCTGAGGGGAGCCAGCTCCCAAGGCCCCCAAATTATTGAACATATGTTTATTATATTACTGTACTACTGTTTATATATATATATTGCTTATTTAATTCAGTTGGTATTCAGATTTTACATCTCCTTGAAGCTATGATGAGATCCATTCTTAGTGCACTTTTTATTTTTGCTTTATGTGTTGTTTCGTAATGCGGTATCGCGTCGAATTCAAGTCGGTATGCGAGCAAGATCGTGCTGACGCATGCCTTAGGAGTCATGCGTCGATGGATACTTGATAGCAAAATGACACGTCGGCGTTAACAAGATAAAGCTACAGTCGTGCGTGGTGTTAAATGACACCTGACCAAACAAATCACAAGCTGATCTAATCCACGCGAGATAATACAACCCCGGAATATACGAGAAATCCAATCTGGCATTGGAAGAATATGACAATTAAAATACAACACCAAAGTCTAGAAAAATGTAGTCGACAACAAAAGGGAATGGCCCGATGAGGAACTTCTATCACTTGCGTAAGCACTTATTTTCTGATGCTACCTTGACTCGTATCTGGATCGCTCATGGCACTCAACGTGTTTCACAGAGACTTCGGCATCGCTTGTCTAACGTAGAAAAAGCGTCGATTATAAAGGCGAGTGAATAAATCTGGTTTACCCAATCACATATAATCGTACTTATATATATAACGTATGCGTATCTGCTTGAAATTTCTGTGATGAATAGCGTCCCGCAAATCACACGGAATCTCTTTATCGATGTCTTTGTCACATCTGCGTGAGCTTATAGCAATGATAGCAGCGTATTCGTTTAAGGGCTTAAGCGCCAGCCAGCGCGAAATAAACCGTAGAGATGCCTCATGAATAATAAACGAATGAGAGATCCGCTCGAGAGCAATAAACAAATGAGGAATCCACCTCCTGAATAATCGGATAGAGGAATCCTTTCAATCCTTGACCGAAGTACCCTTGATATCATGCTCTTTTGAGCCTCCGAATCCGGGTATCCAGCTCGATATGCATATCACGAAACCTCGGTCGGGGCCGCCCCACTACTCGCATGTCATATACGTATCGATCAAAATAAACACACACAAAGATTACAGCGCGTGGCCAGCGCGCGATCTGAGTACCTTGTGCGCGTGGTATGTCGCGATAACTACCGCGATCTGCGTAACATGAATCATGTCGCGCTATCTGCATGCGTTAATCTCGATAACTTCATTACACGTGTCAAAATAATCCGGCGACAAAACACGTGCAAAATATATAAACATGACATATATTAAAGGTTCCATTAATTAAGTTGTACTACTTTCGAGGCAGAAAACTGATAATGATAACTACAGGTAGTCCCACGTGTTAGGTCGGTACCAGCTTCTATTAAAAGAAATTACTCATTATAACACATTCCATTATAATAACCCTCTCTTATTAAACTTGAGTATTATACGCATCAAATTAACTGTGCAATGATAACACTTTAATCACATTCTAATCAATGCTTGACTAATTAAACCATTAAATACAACCTCAATTGACGCTAACTACTATCTGACTTTCTCCAAACTTTCTCGACCTAATCTCTACTGATCCACCGCCAAAGCCACTTTCGCCTACTTACGAGAAATAAGCATATTAAAGTCGCCTGTATACGTATTCTGATTTAAAGTTAATTTAAAGAAAGTCAACAAAAGTCAAACTCACCGACAAAAACTGACAACAACCTAATAATCCTCAAAATTAAGCTAATCTCATAAACTCGACTTAGATAACATTTACATCTGTAATAAAGTCAAGATCCCAAAGTGACAAAATCGAATATATAAAAAGTCAACTCAGCCAAATGATGAGATTTGAAGATTAAGCTTGCCTATGATAATCTCGAGATGGGGAGCAGATTTGGTGGATTCAACAAATTTCGCCAAGAAAATGAAGAAAAACTTCAAGCTTGGGAGTACTATGGGTGGGTTGACCACACTTGGGAAGAAAGAAACGATTTTCCCTCTTTTATTTTATTTTTATTTTATTTTATTTTTGTGGAAGATGAAGAAATAAGTTAGTGGTGGTTGGTGGAGAGATATTTAAGTGGAGTTTAAGATACTCATTTGGTTCCTGTTCGCTTCTCTTCTCGGTTTAACAACATGCTTTCGAACATGTGTCAAATTAGGAATTCACATCCTCA
The DNA here is from genome assembly GCA_019722365.1 of Lithospermum erythrorhizon. NCBI lineage: Eukaryota > Viridiplantae > Streptophyta > Magnoliopsida > Boraginales > Boraginaceae > Lithospermum > Lithospermum erythrorhizon. The sequence continues at coordinate 82,680 of JADFUC010000912.1, read as the reverse complement.
GAAATATATAATGATCAGCCAGTATCGTTATTCGATTTAATTTTAACTTTAACGCTCCAAAGCAACTGTCGGGCAACTAAAATCATATTAAAATAATAATCTTTATCACGAACGGGTTGGCCCCATGCGGTATAGTTTGAGTTTTTTACTTGTTACATCAGTGTCAGCTACTGAAAGCAGACGCTATGGTGTCGGGTGAAATGACCGACCGCGTAATTGTCGGTATAGTGTCGGTCGTTAATGGGTTTAAAGGCCCGTTTTTTATTTGGGCCTTTTTTGTGTCGTGTGGTGGCGGGTAATGTCGGGACCTTTCTTTAATTTAAAAAAAATCAAAATTTATTTTTCCCATGCTCGTGATCCCCCCAAACCTGCGATCCCGGCCCCGCCCCGGCCTTGTCCGGCGCCCGATGGCAACGCCGCGCCGCTTATTTCTGACCGCCGCGCCCGCGAGAAAAGGTCACGGTTTTTTATTATTATTTTTTTTTTTTGTTTAATGTTTTTAATTGTTTGTTTTTATAATTACTTGTATGTTTAATTGTTTGTTATTATATGTTTAATTATGATTCATTTCTTTTTAATTCTTACGTTGTGTTTTTTAATTAGTTGTTGTATAATTCGTTTAATTAAGTATTAATTATAAAATTTAATTCGTTGTTTAATTAAATTTATTATTTTTGGTTTATTCGTTTAATTTGTTAATTTGTATAGTTATAAAATTTAATTCATTTTTAATTCGGTTTTAATTAGTTAGATTGAATTGGGAATTGAATATTGGATTTATTTGGTTTTAATTTGTTTTAATTGATTGAATTAGGTAATTAAATTGTTGTTGATGAATTGAATTGGATTGAGTTTGAATTATATATTAGATTTGAGTTTGATTGGGCAATTGGATTTAGATTGAATTTGATTAGTTTGAATTTGATTTGATTTGAATTATATTTGAGATTAAATCGAATTGAATTTGAATTGAATTGATAAAGAATTAGTTTGAATGTTGTTTGAATTAGATCAAAATGTTGTTTGAATTAGATTTGAGTTTCAATGTTGTTTGAATTGGATCGAATTGAATTTGATTCGAATTGAATTGATTTGAATGATATTGTTTTAATTTTGATAGAATTTGAATTTTGAAAATCACGAGGTTTTATGGAAACCGCCATTAGCGGTAAAACTTCGGACGAAGAAATTAATGCGACGGAGGCGAGGGAGAAGCGGGGCCGGTATTTGAAGAGGCCTAGGGGTAGCACGTCCGGACCTTGTGTCGAGCCGGCGGCCCAGGCCCGTGCCTCGACATAGGCGGACTACTTCTTTGGACCCGGGGCGATAGGCTGCGAGCAAATGCGTCGTATCCGCCAGCGTGTCGGCTACGTCCGAGGCGTGTCTGCGAGCTACCGCCCGCAGACGATAATTAAACCTTGCCTGTCGTCCTTGGCCCTTGGCGATGACCGAATACGGTGGCGAGTCGGGGTCGGTGGCAGCGACCTTATGGGCCGAGTCAGGAGGCTAGCGGTCGAGATGCGTGGACCCGATGAGACGCGTCATCTCGACAGCCGTGGCGGGAGGATAGTTTCCACATACTTTGAGGGAGCGTAAGTGCATTTTATTTATTGAGTTTGTCTTATTAATATTTATATTTATCATTTGTATCTAATGAAATATGTTTGTTTATGTTAGGCTTGTTGGGGTAGGGGTGAAAAGGTTCTTCGGGAACGAAATAAGGAACGGGTGGAAGATACGTGGCCTTGTATAAAGATGTGGATCAAGCGTGAGGTATAATCAGATGCTTTTTGGTAGTATTTAAATATAAAAGTTTTTCATTTTCGAATTGTGAAATTAGACTAACTTAATTTTGTATTTATTTGAGGATCGATATGAGATTCGAGAGGCGTTAACGTATACCGGGCAGCACACAGGAGGCTTCGAACAAGAAGAGTTGAGATATCTTCTTAGAAGGGGAAACACAATGCAGCTGCGGGCGATCGACCGCTACTCCACTGAGACTTCGTGCCCCAATTGGATCGAGGACCTATTTGTTTGGGAGAAATATGTCGAATGCGGTGTCGGGATAACCAATGATGATAAAGAGCAAGCGAGAACATGACTCACTGTTGGCGGGCACGATGGAGCTCACTTGAGAAGCATTCCACGAGGGCTTGAGGGCACTTCATGAGAGGCTCCATGATGAGGTAAGTTTGGATTTTTTACTATTAAATTTTAATTTTCATTATTTCCAGTTATTAACTATGTATTTTAATTGCGTTTCAGGTGTTGAGGACTGGGAAGCGTCCTTCGCCGTTGAATATTCGTCTCGATCTTAACAAGAAGAAGGACAAGGCGACCGACGAACCGACGGGGGAATTCTACAACCCGAGGCTGGAGACTGCTTTTGTAAGTTTAAATTTTTTATACATTAAATTTAAACGTTATTTTTTATACGTTATTTATATTTCATTTTTATGTTTCTATAACTGCGGGATAGATGCCTTGGTCTTGTTCCACGAGAAATGCGGGCGGACTAGGATCCATTAAAGGCTACGTAGGACAAGGGGTTGTGAATCTTGAACTCGGCTATGGTCGAGGAGATTGGAGAAAGGTCGGATGCTTGGAAGCTGGTTATACCCCAGCGGTGAGATCTTGATGGATCTTTGATACGCCGGAACCCGATTCCGGCCGCGAGGATGTCTGGCGTCGGTTTAGCCGAATCGGGCGGGAACAAAGCTCGAGCTTCCGGTGCGAAATGAAGGAGAGATTGCGGGCCTCGGGGAATCGAGGTGGCAGCCAAATGCGATGTTCGAGGTTATATGGGGCTGGCTGGCGTGATGGGCATTTGGATTTCGTACTCCCGACACGTCTGTAGGGACCATTTGCGTCCATTCGACCCCAATCCACCGATCGAACTTGCGACTCCGATTCTGTGGCCTGCATCTTTGCCACGTCCGCCGCCCCGGACCAAGATTTAGTGAGCCTGGCCCCCTTGCGGACCAGCTGTGGGCCCATTGCTCCCGCCCAGGCATTAGATGTTTTGTATGGATATTTGAATGATTTTATGTATGGATATTTTATTTAGGTTTATGGATATTTTTTTACTGTTTATGGTTTGATTTGTGTTTATAGTTTTGATTTGTGTTTATGGATATATTTATATTTTTAATTTGAATGATTTGTATTTATAGTTTGATATTTATGTTTGTGTTGTTTATAGTTTGATTTGAATGATTTGTGTTCACAGTTTGATTCTGCAAAATTGGTGTCGGTCTAGTGTCGGGCTGCGTCGGTATAGTGTCGGTTAAGTGTCGAGGGTTTGGGAGAGATGCAGGGGTCGGTGCAGTGTGCAGCGTAGTTGTTGAGGCGTCGTCGGATGTTGGATGTCGGTCTTCAAATAATAAAAATCATTTTTCTTCTTTTAATTTAGTTTTAAGTAATCTAATCAATTATTATGTACAATAATCATTAAATATATTATTAAAAATTATAATAAAAAATATTCGTAAAGATTCGACACGTGATCATTTATAGTCAGTATAACTTCTGACCATTCTCATATACCCGTCGACTATTATCGACGTGAATATTTTATATTTATAATATATATATTACTTAACATATAACTAATTTGGAATAAAATATATTTATTATACGTTGAATAATTAGATTAATATAAAAAAAATAAGAAAAATGGAGTATCGAGGGTTTTGGGCGTCGGTTGGGCGTCGGTGTGGTGTCGGTAGGGTTAGGCCAGAAGCTGTCTAACTTAATATAAAAAATCAGACTTGCGGTCGGATTAAGAACAAACCCAATAAAACTTCTCACTTGACACTGCAATCCGCCATCAGCTCGAATCACAGAGTATGTTTTGATAATATTTTTATGTTCAATTATATTCAATTATGTGCAATTATGTCCAAGTATTTATTTTTCATTTAATTCATTTTTATTCCCGAATCTAGGAGCTTAACTTCTGATAATTATTTATATTCAGTATTATGTCCAATTAATTATGTTAATTTAGCCGTCCATTTATTCAATTATGTACAATAATGTCCAATTATATATTTTGATAATGTCCAATTATGTACAATAATCAATTATGTACAATAATGTCTAATTATGTCAATTATTTTAATTTTTCATTTAATTTAATATATTTAGGGAAAATAATAAAGAAGATGCGTTCTTGGATGTATAATCGTTATGGTTGGTGTTTATGTGAATCCTACTTGTATCTAAAGTTTGATGAGTTTTTACATTGAGGTTCTTTGAGAAAATCATGCTTTGTCGAGAGGATTAGGTAGAATGATAAGATGTGTCCGTGTAGGAGGCGCGAGGAAATGGCAAGTGTATGACGTTAGTCAAGTGGAGACGCGTTGATGTCTAATGGCTTTGTGGAAAGATGTACATGCAGGGAGTATTGCCACGGCGAAGATTATCGTGTTCTACATGATGTTTTACGATGTAGCGAAACATCTTACAGTGTTGGTTGAGGGGAACTCATATATGCATATGGTTGAAGATATGGTTTAAACTTAAATCGTAGGGGAACCTGTGATATGAATTTGGGGGTATACTAATGAAGAACATGACGGGATTATAGAGATCAATCTGATAGAAAGATAATGAGCGGGCAGGATTGACAACGAAACTCATTCACGACCCCAATTTCATAGCATGCATGAATTCGTGGGAGGGAAAACAGGCTTTGTATCTGGCTAACCCGCAGCCAGCAGAAAGAGTTTAGGAGTTGGTTATACGCCTGAAATACCGATGGATGCAACACAAACATTTCGGATACTTTCGAAATGTGAACTCCACAGCCAATTTGAAGAATCACGATAATGCATATTGTGTCTTGAGAATGCCATGTAGGACTTAAATGCGTATGCGCCGATAAGTTATGGAAGCCGTAACAAAGTGGTGTTTTTTCTTCGCGGCATTTTTCATGACTAACTCTTAATATTGGGGCTGGCGTGGAGGGCTTCGCACGTAATATTGTTGAGATAATTTGCAAGATAGAACAATATTCCCACCCACGGCATTCTTTGATGTGATGGAGCACTGATACATTTGCCTTATGAAGCGGCAATGGAGGTCTATCTCGGTATAGATGGATGTACCGGTTTTAGTCATGAGTATTTGAGTTCATTAATATATGTTGATTGCTTTGGTTTATCTATCTAATTATTTAACTAAGCTTCTACGTGTTTGCGGATTCTTGGGGGATTGAAAATGGTAAGACAAAGGCCTTGCGTGTTGAAGGAATTGATATGCGAGTCGTATTTAGTCAAAGAAGGTTTTAAAACTTTTGTTCAATGTACTTAGGAAGGGAGTGAAACCGAATTAAATAGATCACGGGAGGCACGATGTACCAAATGAACGGAAGAGCATCTACTTTGCCATTGTTTTCGTTACCGGGCCGAGGCACGTTGAAGTGGCTTGTCGACATTTATGACCCTTGAACAATACGCGACACATGTCGTATATTTTGTCTGTAGCCCAATCTGGGGGAATACGTTCAGTGTATATTTAATGTTCAATAAAAAATAAATTTGTATATTATTATAATGATTAACTAAACAAATAACTTATATCCCAGGGATGTACCATGATTTGATTGCGAGTTGCGACTCGTTTGACGGAGGAACAAATAAATCCGCGTAGGCTTAAATTCATTAAATGGTTTCGCTGACCGTATACGAGGAATAATATGGAGGCAGCTTGCCTTTGAGGACACTTGCAAGTGGTCCATTGCGAAATTAAGCGGTACAGGGCTATTACGTCAATGGGTACTACTTTGACATTAGGCGAGTGATAAAGTAGCAAAGCCTTCTGATAGCGGTGTGTGTTAAAGGTTCGCACTCGATGATGATGACCATGTTGATTATTATGGGGTCGTAGAAGGGTTCAAAGAATTTTCGTGCGGCTACTGCGTGATAAGTTGTACTCTTCCAAGTGTTATTGGTTTGGCATAGCGGTGGATGCAAATACATCCGAGGAGCAGAATGGTTCAAATCAAACACAAGAGGAAGCGAGCCTCCCCAGGATGACCCACTTTATCTAGCGTCGTAGGCGCTGACAAGTATACTATCTTGTACATCTCGGTAGAGCATAAGCGGTGGTCGTTGCAATGAGCGAATGCTAGAAGCCTAGTTGATTGGACTCGTATGCAAAATGTTGATGTGTGTCGACTTTAAATCTTGAAGATATCTTTCAAGAGGAGCAACTGACCGCCCGATACGTTCTTGTGGATCCATCGAGCGATCTTCGACATCGTTGCGAGAAGAATATTCGATTGTAGCGAAGATGATTCGGGACACGACGATAGTGATGCTTAGCGATGCAGCGTCGGACTACGGGATAACTATTTAGACTTCGGAGGAGGCTATTTGAGAACGATACTAGTGAGGCGAAGCCTGGGAAGAGAGTAGGATCGATGTTTTATTTTTCAAGTTTTTTCGTTGTAATAATCGATATTAGTAAAAACTTCTCGATATTTCATTTCGCTTGAGTTGCAAAATTTTGAAGAAATACTATTTGGTTTCAAAAAAGCGGGTGTGCGATTTCCACCGTCTTTCCTTCCATTCCATGAAACGATTAAGTGTTTGTGTTTAGAACAAGTATATGATAATGGTGTGAAGTAGTACGTTGTTCGTTCCTTGGTATTATTAGGGCTATTGAATGTTCGTGTGTTCGTAAGGATAAAATAATCAATTGTGGCATTTATACAGAAGGAATGGTGTCGGTTAGGTGTCGGGTCGTGTCGGTCTGTGCTTTTACATTATTCAAACTGGTGTCGGTATAGTGTCGGGTAGCGTCGGTCCCCAAATTTGATTCGGATAAAAATAAAGTCTTGAGAATTTTTAAAATATTATATATATATATCTGGCGTCGGTGGGCGTCGATTAGTTCTAAAATTTCGAGAACTTCATGCCACTTCATTACGTAAACACTTCTAATCACGTAAATCGCTATATTTTTTACATTTTAATTTTCACAATTTCAACCTCGATTATAATTTACTTATTATTTGTTTAATTTATAATCGTAATCACTAACTTTCTTACATTGTTTCTTTTGTAGGGAAATTATTTTGTTTGATATCTAATTATTTATTATCCTGACCTTCTTATATTATTTAATTTAGTAGGAAAATTATTTGAGGTAATTATTATGTTACATTTTATGTATCCCAATTATTTTGTTTAATTTTGTTACATTTCGATTTTTTATGTCTATCTAATTTTTTTATCTTGATAATAATGTTGTTACATTCGTTTTTATTGTAGGGAAAAGTATCCAAAAATGTTTGATGTTTATATTGTTGTTCATGTTTTTAGATAGTATTTTGAGTTATTATTTTTGTTTGATGTTTATATTGATATTTTTGTTTGATGTTTATATCATTTTGATGTTTTTTGTATGTTGTTTGCCTATTTTTTGGGTATTTTTTGTGAATTTTGCGGCAGTTTCTACAAATGTTGCGGCGTCGAGTACATAATTTTTTTTGGTGCCAAGTTGCGTCGATTCGGGTGGCGGTTTGCGTCGGTATAGATGCATATATGTGGTGCTTCGGTTTTGTGTCGTCTTGACGTATTGTCGGTATTAGAAATTATGTGGTGTCGGTAGAGATTGTCGGTAATAAAATAAATCAAAAAATAAAATAATAATTAAATAAAGTGTCGATGCGGTGTCGGTAATAAAATAAAATTAAATTAAATAAAGTGTCGGTGAGGTGTCGGTTATAAAATAAATTAAAAGAAATTAAAATGTTTGATGGTGTCGGTTGGGTGTCGGGTAGCCCGAACCCGAAGCGAGCTTGGCTCTCTACATGTAGTCTCGGTTTCGTGTCGGTATGAAATTTAGTGTCGCCGATTAGGCGTCGGTCGATATACATTTTAACAAACATAAACTTCACTATGGTGTCGATGCAGTGTCGGTTTGAGCGTCACTTTGCACAATTTTACAGTAATGTATGATGTAATTATGTTTTAATTGATTAGTGGATTTATATATTTTTAGATGTAATTTCAATTATGCACGTATCAATTGAGATGTTGTAAGAAAGACTTCTAAATGAGATATCAATGAAATGTTTTAATTGATTTGTTTTCAATTATGTCACAATTTAATTATCTTATTTAATTAATTATTTTTACACAAGGCTCATTGTTTTCTCTAGCTATTTTTATATAATTTTGACAGATTAAAATTCATACATAATAATATTGTTATGGATATGCTTGACTTGTCAGAAATAAAATCGTCTTTGTTTAGCAAGAAAAAGATAGTTTGATTAAGAAAAAATTAGACTACTTGTTTACAAAGTTATATCGTATATGCTATGAAGTCACATAAATAGTAACTTGCTTTTGTAATGTATTGAATATCAAGAAATAAAGTCTATTCTCCTCGATTTTGATATTCTGCTTTAGTAGAAATGAATGAGCAGGTTCTGTCTACAAGTAGTGCTTTTCTTTATATGGGGAGCTTGGGCGCATATTTTAACCACGAAAAAACTAAAGATTAGAGTTTGAAGGCAACAAATCTCACTTTTACTCCCTGCAGTGGAGCTACGTGGAGGGTTAGGAAACTTGTTATCTACAAAATGGGAATCTTATGAGGGAGGAGGCCAGAATGCGAAACCTCCCAGCTGTATCCTATTTAGTCGAACATGGGTGATTTCCAACAATTGGAATTTAAGTACGATATTCTAAATACAGTTATATTTTAAACCCGAGAAGTTATAATCACATTATAGTTTGATTTCATTGTTGTGTGTAATCTCTTAGGCTCGATTGACAATATCAATGTACTAATTTATGTTAACCAAACATCATATTATGCCAGATTATGGCATGCTACAATAAGCGTCGTAACTAATATCCGTCGAGGTTAATCCTAATATATTAATTTTTCCAACAATTAATATATTTCGAACTCCTAACTTAAATATAATGTCGGTATGCAATCTAATTGTTCATGGGTATCTAATATTTCAATGATTGTGATCATAAAAGTAGCCATAAATTCATAAAAAAAAAACTGGCGTTGGAAACTAACATGGTAGCGTTTGATCGAAACATTACCCGTTTATGACAAACCAGCGTTGGGAATTAGCGATGGTACCACTTTATAGCGAAAAAGGTCTCGCTTTTTCTTGATCTATAAATAAGAGCATTTTCATGTTTAATAATCACAGAGTTCACAACTATCAACTTATCGTATTATTCCAGCATGTCTCGAAGATAAAGAATTCGAGGAGGGAGTGCCGTAAAGAGGTTTTCAAGGTTATTGTAGATCCCGAGTCCATACAGGCTTAGGCTACCTCACTTGCGCTTTGTTCGAGAAGATGTCAACTTGTTGTAGCCCGTAGTGTAAGCGGTATGGATGGCCGAGGTTCGAGGATGTCAAAGCGAAAATGGAAGGCTGGGGATAGTGACGAAACACGACATGTTTTCTTAGCGGATGGGTGGCGTGAATTTGTGGAGCGTCCGCAGGCATGCTGTGGTGACTTTGTAACACCGGGTTTTCGCCATGAAAGGCCCAGGCGTAATCATTGTCGTGTTCGTTGTCCGTTTGTCTGATGCTTAGTGGTTCTGAAAAAGCGTGTATCTTAAAACCATTTCATCCGAACTATTAATAAAAGTTATTTCATTAGAAAAGTTATTTGTTCAATTAAGTCATCAATGTTTTAATTTTTTTTTGGTAATAAGCGGTACCCATTAAATATAAAAGTAGGGCGTTTAATGAAAAGAAAATGTAAATGGGATAAGCGTGATGCAGATTAATACGTCGTCCCCGATCTGCCGGGCCTCGAGCCAGAATAGGGGCCCGATGAATTCCTTAGTGCGCTTCGCCCGATTCGATAAGAACTTGGACCTCAATCTTGTGACGGGCCAGCCCGATTACGCCCACCTCTTAAGGGGTCGAGTCCGTCCGGCCAGTTCGATAGACACGTCTAATCAAAGGGTAAAGGTTAATATTATCAGAGCTTCTCGCCTCACATTTATGCGGGGCTGGGAGGCATCTAAGGAGTACCTTTTAAGATATCGAAGTATATTTCTACAAACTTGTTAAGTAATTATCATCTTGCAAATTCCATTTGCAACACTAACACCCCCATTTGTTTGTAGTTTAGTGAATTTATTAGGCGAGTCTAAAAATGATATAAGATCAATTGGACAGTATTAGGTAAAGGATCTTCCACGAAAAAATAGTAAAAACAATATTAAGTAATGTTGGGTGTTGTTATATTTAATTGTAAAGAAATTCTACACGTAGTTGAAATCTTGATAAAGATAATTTTACCCTTCATATATTTTTAAAAACACAATATATAATTAAGAAAATAAAGTTATGATGAATTTTTTGGTTTCATATTTAATTTAAATAAAATATAAGTGCTTCAAAATATAACTTAATTTTTATAGAGTGAAATTATAAGATAATTTGGTTAGAAAAAATTATTAATTGTGCATAAAAATTTGTTACAACTATATATAGCCGCGGATAATCTTTAACAAATTAGGCAACAAATAAATAATCATAAATACAAGGTCAAAACTGTGACACTATTTTAAAACCCTACACCACTAGACAACAGGTTCCAATATCCAAGAAACCCACTCCTTTTCAGACAACAGTAACAGAAATGGCACAAAAACCCACCATTTTCGTCGTTTTGTTGTCTGTATTTCTGACATCATTTTCAGCATTGGGTTTGTCAGAGAATCCATTCATAGTGGCCCACAAAAGGGTCACACTTACCAAGCTCAAATCCTCATCTGCAGAGCGTGTCTCTGTTTCTATAGATATCTATAACCGTGGATCAGCGTACATTCTTCATTCCACCTTCAAGTTTACTTTATTTTATACTCGATTTAATTCGTTTTAATTGACGTTTTTCATTTTTTCGTGTCAAAGCGTTTAGTTGATTATACTCGATTTAATTCATTTTAAGTGACATTTTTCTTTTACCTTGGATCAGGGTACATTCTTCATTCTACCCTCCCATTTCGTTAATTTTATATTCGATTTGATTCATTTTAATTGACATTTTCATTTTTTTGTTGTCAAGCATTTAGTATTCTTCATTCAATTTGTTGTAGTTGATGTTTCGTTTTTTAGTGTAAGTGTTGATTATCTTGATTGATTCATTTAATTGGCATTTTGTTTTAAACACGAATGGAATTTGTATTCATGATTCTACCCTCCCATTTGTTATAATGTATATTTGGGCTTGACAAAGAATTTGAAGAAGTGGTGATATTTACAAGTGAAATTCAAATCTAGAATACTGACATATGTTTATCTTTAGTTATGTTTAAAAACGTCGGATTACATCTAAGTCAAGTACAAACATAAAAAATTGTGAAGCTTTGAACCTCTTTGAGGCCAATCCTTGCCCTCATCATGTTTTATAGGCTCTGTTTTGTTAAATTATTGATCGAGATGCCCGGTCGGTCTTTCTTTAGGCCACAGGTTAGGATTCAAGTCTTGCATAAAGTTGGATTTCTCTAATATATGAGTCAAGTATCTTGTTGTAGTTGTTACTTTGTTTGATTGAAATGATCAATCTTTGTACCTAGTACTGACTCTACTGTTTGGAAAACCTCGTCTTCGTACTATTTGCAATTCAATAATCAGTACTTATTTAGGCTCTCTTTTGTATACTTTTTAGCACTGCATATGACATAACCCTCTCAGATGATAGTTGGGATAATGACGTCTTTCACATTGTGTCGGGAAATACCTCTAGAACATGGGGAAAGCTTGAGGCGTAAGCGTGACAATTTCCCCTCTGAATGGTTTTTTCAGTTTATAACTGTGTCAGGATATTGACTATCAAATTGAATAATCTACAGCGGTTCAGAACTGTCTCATTCTTTTGAGCTGGAATCGGATGTTAAAATTGTATACCATGGTTCGCCTGCGTTGATCACATATAGAATCCCAACACAGGCTAAGCTACAGGTTTTCTTTGAAACAATTAGTATATGACTGAACTTTTGGGGGGGGAAATTTTCTTTCTCATTGAAGGGAATGATAAATTTCTTAATTGGATCGCTTATTTTTAATACAGGAAGCCTATTCAACCCCAATTGTGCCACTTGAAATCCTTGCAGATCCAGTTTCCTTTAAGAAGACTGAATTGGCAATTTATCCCTAATGTATTTTACTATGCATGTTCTCTTTTTTTTAATCGTTTTGATACTTAAGATGACTAACTTCTTTCGCTTTGCATATTTCTGGAATTGTCATCTATCGGCTGAACATTTTCAGGCAAAGGTAAAAACAAGTTATCTTTTGCGTATCAACAATATGTCTTACTAGTTATTCCTCATGCTGGAGGATATAGGATCAATAACTGTCAGTGTGCTCGACCTTACCCTCATGTTTCAATGCTTGTATATGTTCTCGTCGTCCACTGTAGCTTGTGTACTAGTTAATGTCAAAACCAAGTGGATTTGGGAACACTTATTTAGATATCACTAAATATTCTGGGAAATTTTTCACCTGATAGGTTCGAGTGCCTGAGAATTATCGCTATCCAACCAGCATATATTTAATTATTGTTCCATCTAGCTGTTGAACATATATTTGTTAAGAATTCCCAAGTCAATTCTCCAATAGAACTCAAATCTACCCCCTTCCCCCCACCTCTTTCTGTGTGGCCAAGTATTTCCACTCTATTTGGTGTACCTCAGAAGTAATAATCTTCAAGATAGTAATTCCTGACCGACTCTTGGATATAATGAAATACTAAATCAAATTGGTTCATTACACTACCTGTGCTTCTTATCTATTATGAAGTAGTCGATAGTCTTTGGGTTAACTCGAAAACAGTCTCCCTGTTATCAGTAAGGTTGAGTACAACACCCCCCGCCTCCCCCAGGTACCCTGCTTAGGCTGGAGCCTATTTAGAAACAATGGGGCATGTAACCATGTTATGGGCTGCTTACCATACATAGTGTTTTGAAATTTATTCTTGAGAACTGAAATATCAAGACTTCTATTTGGTTTCTTTGTTTGCAGAATTTGCTGGCAAAGTATGGTTCCCATATCTCAGTAATCCTCATGATTGTTCTATTCACCCGTATTATCACGAGTCCATCAAAGAAGAAGAAAAACTAAGGACCATAGCTGAGAAGACTAGTTAGGATTTTGAAGCTTTGATCTCTTAGTTGAATCGGCTGAAAAGTGATTGGAAGAGGCAGACCATTCAGCAAATAATCTTCAATTGACAACAGGCAGTAAAGTAACAAGATCTATAGTTCCTGATTGTTAACTATATGATGAATGGAACTTTTTATTAATAAAATTAGTATGGCCAAAAATGATTTTTAAGGTATTTCAGTGTTGATTGTATATGCTGATTTAGAGATTTTGTTATATTTTTTGTTTGAGAAGATTCCAACATTCCTTCATATGATTGACCACACAATCGTAACCAAACCAAACAACGAACCGGGCGGCCAGCGTAACATGTTGACGGGCGAGCGTTAACGAGCAGGCGTACGTCAGGTCGCAATATTGTTCGCATTCGGTTCGAGGCTGCCCGTGTATCGAGGCGGCGATGATGCCCCGTTTGAATTCTGGCGATGCGTTTCCACAGCCGATGGCTTGATTATCTGGTTTAAGTAAACGGGGCCACCACAGATAATGCATAACGAATATATAGCATTCTTCTGGCGTAAATGGTATACCCGTTTAAAAGCGTTAAGCAGAATGCTTGGCGTTGAAGTCGATCTTTATTTTATGGTTGTATGATCGGCCAGGAATGCCGTTTGGGTCATGATGCAGCGTTTGGTGTAGCATTAGTGGATTTAAATCTAAGCAGTACCGTTTTGACCTTTCAATATCCTACGTTGTAGCTCAAAATGAAGGGGTCTATAAAGGGGCAACACCTCCGCCCGTTTCACCATGACTTACAATCATTCGAGGAAAGCGATACCAAAGAAATAGAATCGCTTTCGAGCGATTCTGATATTCGTTACTTTGTGGTTTTGGGCTTGTTCGTTCTGATCAAGTGAATCAACGTCTTCATTTGCTCCATTTACGATCCGGTATTATTTATCAACTTTTTATAAATTTTATGTTGTTGTAGCAATTAGTATCAAAAGCGTAACCTTGGAAGAAAAGTATTCAAAGTGATAGTGCTAGTATGTCGATAGTCTTGTTAATTTAGATGATGATAATTGTATGGATGAGCTAAGCCCCATTAGCTGCCGATCTGGTGCTACGGATCACTACTTATTGAGAGAAAAAAACCGTGGATTTGGAAATATTTTCTTGGAGACCGGAAAAACAAGCGGCAGCTTGTTTAAATTGTAAAGTACTACATGTGGAAAAGCGGGTGGGGGTAAAGAGAGCGGTCGTGCTTCTTGGGCTGCTTAAGTGAATTAATAAGATAGCCCAAAACGGTAGTGGGGAGGGTGGTATCTGAGCTATTGATCTTGGCTGGCAAAAACTTTTTTAGTATTTTGGCATATAGGATTGAAACTATGAAATTTATGTCGGTAATTCTTTGCCTTTTAATCATTGTGATGGATGGCGTTTAACAAATGGATTCAAAATGTCGTTAATCGAGCAATACGTATCCACCAAATTACTGCTGCGAAACTATGCTTTTTAAATATTTTAAAGTGAAAAATATCTTCTATGTAAAATCTTCATGAATTTGCGCTTATAAAATGTGTTTTATTAGTGATATCGGTGTCTTTTGGATTTTTGATATAATGTGTGTAGCATCTTAATTGGATTGATAAATGATTAGGTCTTACAAAGGAGAATTATATATTTTAGATCGGTGCTAAACGTAACAATATTGAGAATTTGGTATACTCGCATGTGCAGTGATTACAAATGTTTGAATAGGATTACTTGATTTCATTTGATAATCGTCCGCTAATAACGTATCAATTGAAAGATTAAAGATGCCTATTAAGCGGATTTTAGTGAAACTTACGTATTAGATGTTTAATAATAAACGTCCTTCAATTAGTTGCTAAAGATGGAATACCGTTGTTTGGGATGAGTTTATTTTACCCTAATTCGTAAGGCCGTTAATTTTGTTAATGGCGGGGTTAGAAGACATGAATATAAAAATTGGTTGAGCCGGAAAAAAAGTTTAAAAAATTAATTTTGGATTGTGATACTAGATGGAACTCGACTTACGATCTACTAGTTCGTGCATATATGTATAAGGATGAAATTACAACATTTTATGAGATGCATGCTCCGATTGGTGAATATTATCCCCCACTCACATATAATAATTGAAAATATTGTTATGAATTAACTTTAAATTTCTTGGCCAGATTTAAAGATTACACTAAAGTTTTTATTTCGATATGAGCCAAAATATTCATCTTGCTTTAGAATGTATCGTTAATCTTTCCATTCATATGACTAGAAAACATAGAGATGGTCATATTGTTAGAATGGTTCCGAATATGGAAGACAAGTTTTTAAAATATTTTCATCCTATCCCAGCATCATGCAATTGATATAATTTTGGATCTAGCTAAATTAAGTCATTTAATTTCTATGTGAAATCTATTATGAAGCATTAGTATCCTTTAATCCCGAACTAAAGAGTTTTGATGTTCAAAATGGAAAGATGGAATTGGAAACATATGTATAACGTGTATAGCAATATCGGTCAGTATGGGCAGAAGTAGGCCGTACCACTCTAGTAGTGGAACAAGTTTTAATATTCCCAGTGGGAGTTAAGATACAGAAGTCAACATGATCACCCTAAGGACCTTTACAATTACTAGGTAACCAATCAATCGCTCCATGAGACACTAATGAGTGCTTGATATTTAACTCATAACTTTGATTGAGTCGATATAATGATAATAACCCTTTTGATATATTGGGAAATGGTGGGCGACTAAGGAAGCATTGTTTCGGTATTGTCTAAGATGGCAAAAGAAATATTTTCTATACATGTCCAACAATAGTAGATCCGCATTTAGCATGGTGGAAACCAATACACTGAGCGTTCAAGACTTACAAGTTCGTGATTGGAAGTATGTGTTTGTATCAAGAGTTGGACGACGCGGAGCATCGGATGCAAAGATAAGGACATACACTCGTGGAAGGAAAGGAAAAGATTTGTTCGGCGATCTTAGTGACATTGAGGAAGAAATTCAAATAGATGAAGAGAACAACACGATAGAAATACATTCCGACAAAGAAGAATCGAAAGATGAAATAGTGTATGATGATTAGATTTGTATAGTTTTATTTTTTTGATTGAGTGTATGAAATTAATGTAATCTCTAGCAAGCACGAGTATAAAATTAATGTAATCTCAATAATACAATATCTTTTATGTTTCTTTTACATTTCGTCTGATTAAATGGAATTG
Organism: Lithospermum erythrorhizon; assembly: GCA_019722365.1. Classification (NCBI taxonomy): domain Eukaryota; kingdom Viridiplantae; phylum Streptophyta; class Magnoliopsida; order Boraginales; family Boraginaceae; genus Lithospermum; species Lithospermum erythrorhizon. Next base: position 66,305 of record JADFUC010000912.1, on the reverse strand, counting down.
AAGCGGTATACCGTTGCAAAATTAATGTACCACGTTATCTTTAAACGTGGTACGTTAATGGACTCTTGATACCACGTTTAGGTTATTAACTTACATTTAGATCTTTGTAAGTTAAGCATTAGTACCGTTTGATATCTGAAACGGTACCACGTTAACTTCAAAATCGGTTATACATTAAGCAAGTTAAGCGTGGTGCGTTGTAGACGGTACCACGTTTATGTAGGATAAGGGTTCTTGATAAGCGACTTTGAACTCGATTTTCATTATTAACATAATTTCATGCAAGTCTCCTCAAATTTCTTAGATATAGCCTTATCTTGCGACCCATAAACTTATTTATACTCTCCATTTGCAATATATTGTTTAATTTATAAAATGACACCAAAAAAACAACAAAATAAGGGACAAGAGGGGCCTGTCATCACGTGGAGGAAAAAGAGGGCAAGGTGCGTAGTGAGGCGGAACCCCGATACGAGGAGGAACTTGAGGAAGTGGAGGAGGATGACCACGTGGAAGTGGGTGTCGTTGAAAGTGGAGGAACAAATGCGACAAGGTAATACATCTCGATGAGGCCTCCATTGAGCAATTTCACGGGTAACCTGCATTATTCAATACCTAGAAATGCTCAATTAGCAAATATTTGTACATTTAGTTGTGAATGGTATCCGGAAATTGTAGTTCAATTTATAAGACTATGGGTATGGGCGATAACGATGAATGTATACGAGAGGAATGATTGGAAGGGAGGATCTTATGAATGAATTTTTATGACTAGACATGAGGGCGATAACGATGAATGTATAGAGATTATCCCAGCTAGGGAGTGGTCGCGAGTGGCCCAATTAGCCAAAGCGGATTGTGCTAATATGCTTAATAATAATAATCTTCGACCCAAAACCCGAAGTTAGTGTATAAATACAATCACAGATGGGAGGCGGGGAAGTTTGTATCGAGGTGGTCAAGGAATATTGTTTCCCAGCGACTAGTCGGGCCACCCGAACTTAGCGCGACCACAAATGATGTCACTTAACTTCAGGCGCTCTCTTGACCCGTCTGAAGGTTAAGCCTTGCGTTATCCTCGAACATTTTTCCGTCATAAGAATAAGGCGCCCATGATATGGCATGATCTTTGTCACATTTGTTGGTTAGTAGGAAAAATGTGCGCATCTGGGTGTCGGGCGTGAGGTTATGGCGGCGATGATTTCAAAAGCCTCAATTTCTAAGTTTGAGGTTTATTTGTGGGATATGGCGTTGAGATCGAAGTGGGAGATCTACGAGAACTATGAGGAGGTTAGGCAAGCGGTGTGGAACTCTGACTGAGGTCGCGAGAGCCCCGAAGGCGGCTCCGATAGGGGTGGGTTCACAGGCGGGTGCGGGAGGAGGTTTACCCGTATCACCGAGTGAAATGCTATAGCAACTGACAACCCAGGGAAGCGAGTGGCAGCTTTGAAGGTTGTTAGATGAGATGACCGGGTTGCGTCGAGATGTCGATGTGTGAAGGACCGGGAAGAGAGGATGATCCATGAAATAGCCGGCGATCTCTTGGATCCGTATAGGCTAGGGATGTAGAGTGACTTGTAGGATCCTTGTGAAACTTTTCGCCGACAACGGAGTGGCTCATCGCGCCCCACCTCCCCCATTTATAGTTGAAGAACCAAGTGAAGAAACACATGAGTGAATGTGTTTACATATTATATGTATGATGTTTTTTCCCGTTTAAACAATGTTTGTTATTTACGTACTTTTATTCGAAGTTGTTAATGATGTGAATGTTGTGAATGTTTGAATGCTTGAATGTTTATGGTGTTTCACGTTTGAATGAATGAATGTGTGAATGAATGAATGTGTGAATGGTTTGAATGTTTGAATGTTGTGATTCTTTGAGAAAAGCTGGCTACCTGGCTAAGCATTGAGTAATAGATTATGATGGAGCGGTACACGTTTACTCTTGAAAATCATTATGTAATGTATTAGTAGTACTTGGATTTTAAATAAAGGTACGCGTTAGTATATTATTAACGTGGTACCGTTTCGTATGGTACCGCGTTCTCTGAGGCTAGGGCCTCGGGCCGGGCCGGGCCGAGTACCGAATATTGGGTGGGCTCACGAACCGGGCCGGGGCACAGACGATCAATACGACACGATCAATTAACAATGTGAGCCAGAAGTGAATTCGTGGGCGCAGTGGGCCGGGCAGATCTGAACGGTTGGTGGGCCCCGGGCCCAGGCCTTGACTTCCACCAGAGGCCGGTTCGTTCATACGTCTAGTCGAAATTTATATGAATATAACTGTCTCGCTTTTGAAACTTTGTCTTATATTTGGGTACTAATCAATCTAAACAATCTTGATAATTATTTTCTCATTAAAATCAACGTACTTATCAGAATATGGAAGGTATTTATATTATGTATCTGGTTTCATGTTGTAGTTGTACATATGAGATGATCCAGAGCACTTATTTTTCAGTGTTTTCCAGGAGAAGAAATCTTTAACAATATTAATTAGTACTTATCGAGGGCAATGGAAGATATATATATATATATATATATATATATATATATTAGGTGTTTAATTTCCTTCTAATTGCTGTTATGATGTCTTTCACTGAGACACATATGTTTTAGTAGACCTTTCTCATATGTTTAGTCACTTGATACAAGGAACAGAGATTGCTATGTTGCTATCTATTTAGTAATCTGTAGTATGGCACCATCATTGAAAGATGCAGTTGCTGAAGGATGTTGTAGAAAGTTTGATTGCCTTGTGGGAGCTGAATTTGGAGAGATCGTTTGTCTTTAAAGGGTATTAATATGGACTTGTCAGATATTCCTTCCAAAGTGTCCTAGGAATGTCGCATAAAATAATGTAAACATATCAGGATTTTTATGCCCCTACGTTACGCCCTCTAGTAAAATTATATTTTTCAAAATTTAGTGGGCTAGTTCGCGTGCTACGATCCTAGTTTTATCAGCAAAAGTTGAATATGTTAAAACAAAAGGGTTTGTAAGATTAAACTTTATCAATCACAATCAATTGATTTTAATATGGACGCCATTTCTTACTTAAAACGAGACAAAGCAAGGTATTTGTTTGCAATATTTCAAAAATCCGGTTAAATATGAATGTCAACTCCACTCGAGAGCAGCCTACTTTCTTTCTGTCGCGCTGACAATTACATTTGATTGTAATATGCTTCTTCAGGTGGAAAAATTGCTTGAAATAATAATAACAAACAATCTTCTAAGTATTTTCTGATATGGCTCATTTTTGGAGCAGTTCCTCTGACGAGGCTGTCCTTTCATCTCTGTTTATGCTCGGCATGAGTTGGCGAGGAAGCGCGAGAGTCGCTTGAAGGATACTTTAATGCGTCGGTCAACCATGCCAAGGGAGGCTTAACTTCTTCTGCATTGTAATAGAGTGCAGTCGAGTCCGGGGTTGTTCGTGTCTCTAATGCACTTTGAGCTACAATGCCCAGAGCTCCGTGTCGTTTGTGTGCTCTGTCGTCACATCGATGTTGTCGAGGGCCTCCGGTACCTAGGCACGACCCAGTCGATCGCGGTCATTTTCAGATGATAAAGTTAGTAATTATCGGAGGAGTGAATCAATAGAATAAGTTTTTTAGCATTCATACAAATGAGTAAATGGTAAGAGTATTTATAGGGGAATACAGTAACTTCTATTGAGATGGTGACAGAATTAATAAATCGTCTCGGCACACAATAGTTGTCATTATATAAGATTCATTAAAGCCGCTTTGTCACAGCTTTAATTGGACTTCTTAAAAGCTCATTGGGATTAGTTTGGTAAGGGCCCACATTGGGTCTCCATTTATATATCAATTAAAATCGGCTGTCTGAGGATATTCCTACCGCCATTTTTTGAAATGGTTGGGAATATAGGTAATAAATAATCTTATTAAGCAACGCTCCGTATTGTGGCACTTTAATCTCAGGGGTGTCGTACATGTGCATGAACTACCTATAAAGTAATCTTTCCTCTTTGGTATCAACTTTTGACCTTTTCTTTCTCTCTCTAACTTATTTCCTTGTTTTAGCCGATTACTCCCCATATTTTCCTCTTTATTTCCTCTCCGAAGAAGAAGAACCAAATTCCATGGGCAGCGAAAAAACAAACCATCGTCAAAAGAGCGTCGAGAAGTTCCAGCGGCCGAGGCGGTGTCAAAGACCATGAATGAGGTACGACTCGCTAGACTCGTGGCCTCTCATGGAGGCTACTATCTTTTAGATGGTATAATCCCTTTTTCGAGTTCTTCCCGTGTCTATTTTTAGATACAAGCAAATCCTTATTTGTTGATTACGGCGATGGTGATGGCGCGGGGCTCAAATATGCAAAATCCCATTTAGGTGAACCGAGGCGAAGAGAGAGGCCAAAAAGCAGGTGGCGGTCGCTCAAATCGATGTAGAAAGCGTCGTCGAGGTCAAAACTACTAAAAGAAAAAATTAGAGTGTCGAGGGAGGCGAGGAAGGTTCCCAAAAATTGAAGGCCCGATAAATAACGAGGGGTGAGGTGAAGAAAGAGGAGCAGGTGGCGAACTTGGGGTGAAGGATTCTCAGCTAGAAGGGGTTTTAAGTAGGAAGATAGCGAGATGCTCGTTCTCGAAAGGTCGTTAAATCGTCTCATGATCGCTACCCGCATTCATTCGGACGTCGATGAGGATCCCCGCTGCAATGAGACCCCGACCTCTGCAGCGATTATATCTGTCTTTTGGGATTTTCAACTAAGCCTCGGCTCCGAGCACATCAATTCAGTTTTGTCACCGGTCGTGCCCCGGCCAAATGGGACCGCCCGGCGTGGGGCGACTTTGATGGGCTTTCCTAGTTGGGTGTTTGTCCTTGAGGTGCCTCACAGCTGTCTGCTTCGGCGAAATGTTCAGCGTCGTCCGCCCAAGGAAAGTTGTCGTATTTCGCGTCAGCTCGAGGGTAGTGAACATGTTATACTAGGAGAAAGGTACAACCAATCCCAGTGATAAGCGCGAGTCTTTGGTTTTTACGAGGATGTCTTTTAAATCGAAACTTGATTCTCCGTTTATTCTGGCTATACGAACCAGAGTCCGAGGAGACTTGGCTTCAATTCAACAAGCGGTGGAGGTTTCCCGCCCTCTTCCTCTCAAACCTACTGCTGACCCCGGCGTAGTAATAAAAGCGGGGTTGTGTCAAAAAATTTCATCAAAGAGAGCGTCACAGAGTGCAGAGTGATATTTTCAATTTAACTTCCGATTAATACCTAATGGACCATTCGTGCTTGTTTCTTTTCTTTTCAGCATAACTCCTTTTAATGAAGAAGAAGAAGGCCCTCGTTCCCAGCAAGGTGAAGTACAAGGCCATTGTCTCAGGAAAAACCCTAATTAACCAACTAGCGGCAAAAGAAAGCAGCTGACGCTAAAGGACCCCGAGGTTAAAGGATTACGTTCCGGGGTTATTCTCCGGTCCGCGAGGACTCGGCTTTCAGTCTCCCGAAGTGCAATCTAGAATTGTCTTTTGGGCCTTACAGATGAGCCCTGTGGTTTATCCCCTAGGGGTCTCATGGGCTTGACGACCACTCGGGGTTGTGAAGACACCCTACGTGGGCTAGCCTCGGCTTGAAGGGAGTAACGTCTCCTGGCTTCGTCCCGAATGCTTCGCTTGTCGGCTCGGGGAGGGTTACAAGAGTGATCATCCCTTCTTCGTCAACACCCCTTATACTCTACCTTTAGAGGTTCATGTAACAGATAGTTCGACGTCTTGCGCTCACTTCTCTTTGTATGAGGCTTTGTTTAAAAACTGCATGCTCAGACCGGAGGTCCTCGGTGCCATGGATGTCCATTCGCTACTAAATGCACGCAGCCAGGTACCCGTCATCGGTTAAGAGTATCCTTTCTTTGCTTCCCTTTGTTCCCATGTTCCTTTTCTTTGTTCATATGTGCGTCATTTACATACCATGACGGTGAGGCGAGTTATGCCATGTTCTAATATTCTGACGTACCCCGGCGCCGAGGCAGCATAAAAGTGCTCATTTGGGAATTTGCTAAGAAAATGAGAGAGCAGAGGATTACGTCGGCTGAGAGGGACAGGGTGGTGGAGAAGTGTAAGGGCTGAGGTGGCGTCCACGCGCGCCTGAAAGGGAAAGCAGAAGGCCGAGATGAAAGCATCATATCCTCCTCGCTTGGGAAGACACGAGGCGACTTGGAGAATCGAGACTTTTCTTTGCGGGAGAGTGTCCTTAGAAGAAGGAAGCTTTGGACACAGAAACTATTTGAGGCCGAGAAGTGGCCGATTGTATATTAAGACCTTAGAGGGGTAGCGATGAATACTCGATAACTCTTGAAGGATATCTATTACCCTTGTTCGAGGTTACGTAGGGGAATGCTTTCGGACTTCAGTATAGATGCTCATTTCAAGAAATCGTCACCGATCTTGGAGATAGTATGTGGCAGACTTTTGAAGACCTCCACAATGAAGAGGATATGAAAAGGGCAGAGCGATGAAAAGAGGAGGGCGTGGCGATGATGAGTTGCCACTGAATTAGTAGCCACTAGATAATGGAATACTCTTTTTTGTAACCATTTCTTAGTCCCTCGGGCACAATAGTGTAGGTGTCACTTTCTTTGTACAACCTTTTTGTTTGACACTTCGTAGTTATTTTTATTTTAATCTCTTATTTTCCTACATCTTTTCTTTTCTTCTTTCACTATCTTTTACTATATTTCTTTGTATTGGTTTTGTATACCCTTATGCCCCCTTTTTGCAATGACCTTTCTCTTCTTTTAGTAGGTTTTCGCAAAAACTTCCTTATCAGTTTGGACACCAAATCCCTTGGATTTATCGCACCCAAAGGTGTTTGATTATCATCTTTCATGTTGACATAATTGAATTTTGTGCAGTCGAGGGTCTGCTTTACATGAAAAGGAATTACTCCTCGGATGCTTTACATTCGAGGGGTTTAGTTGTAACATTTTTTCTCATGAAAATGTTGACTACATCCTCGCAATCGAGGGGATATGATTAAAATTGCTTTTTCTCACGTCTGAGTTTTAGTTTGAAGTGACTTGGTCACTTTTAACTACTTTCTTGCATATGCTAGGGGAAGTAGTTTTAGGGACTACTTGAGTGGTTGTTACCATCGTTCTTTTACCTCCTTGCTTTGTAGGAGGAACTTAAGTGGTTGTTTTCAGGAATTTAACAATTCATCATGAAATAAGTAGGGTGTCGCGCCCCTTTTTCTTCGAACTAAAGTTTTTTAGGAGTGTCACTCTCCTGTTATAAAATAAACTAAAGTTCTGGAAGTCATAGCTCCATTACAAAATGATAGGACAATAAAAGGGAATTAAGCATAATACTTTTTAGCCTTCCCTCGAAGTTCCTCGAGCTCGTAGAGGTCTCCCCACCTATAACCCTTCAGACTCGATAGGGCCCTTCCCATTTTGGGTTGAGCTTGTTCTTGTTCTTCGGCTGGATTGCTTCCATGACCCTTAGGACCAACTCACCCGTGCTGAATTATCAGCTTTTAACTCGTTTATTATAGAACCGAGACATTCTCCGCTTCTGCTCCTGCATTCGATACAAAGCCTGATCCCTTAATTCATTAGTGAAATGGAGGAGCTTTCTCACATGTTATTTTTTTCTCTCAAATCCCACCTCAAGGACGCTGGGTAGATGTACTTCAATAAGGGAAACACAGCCTCAACAGTTCGAGGGTGTAGTTCGGTAAGACCATAAGACGCGATCTAGCTCCTTATACCACTTGGTCCCGGAGGCGAGGAGGTTTTTCTTAATTCCGGCGAATATAGTTCTATTCCTTACCTCCTTACCTCCACATGCCCATTGTATTGTGAAAACAAACCGGAGCAAATCGGTGTTCTATTCCCAACACATTTCCGATTACTTTGAATCAAACTCGTTGTCCGGCTGTCTAACACTAGACCCTAGGCTACAATACCGTGATTATATTTTCCATATGAACTCCTCGATGGCCTCCCGCCGGTAGCGCTCTCAAATGAGCTGTTTACCCACTTACCTGAAGTAATCGACGGCTACTTTACAACATCTTTATAATACTTCACGGGTGGTTTCTATGAGCTATCCCACTTAAGTCGATGCCCCACATAAAGGACATTGCATCACTACTCCGTGAAATTTCAACACGGGTCAGCAATCGATCGCATTCCTCTAGCAAACGCCGTGATCGCTTGACGATTCCATCGAAATCCTTCACGATGATAAAGCCGTGAGTACCCTCACACGACTCCGCCTGCAGTCGGCCGCTCGAGGTGAGAATCATTATAATCCTGAACACCAAAGTCACCATATCGATGGACGACTCGGTTTAAAGAACTATTCGTTTTATCCAAAAATTTGATTACAATTAAAATTCTAGAAAGAATGCTTTTAAATTTACAATCCATCGGTATGGATATTTAACCAACCAAATCTATATATACAACATATCTCAAAAAAGACAAGAATGCCGCAAGGTTACAACTAGGAAAGCAAATACCTTATTCAATACAAAAATAATTCTGCTCTATTGCTATAGTCCTGAAATGAAATACAAATGGAATCAAGAAATGGTCGATACTACAACACAACGAGATCATGAGGATCCTCACCAATCTCGACACCACACCTAGCCACTTAATATAAACTCTTTAAACAAATTCTCCGACTAACCGGCCCGCCCGTCAACCCGACACAAAAGAAATGCCGCCTAAAACGAAAAGGAAGCCAATGGCTTAGTGAAAACTTTAAATACGTGGGTGAAACTTACCATACCGAAACGGGACGCCAATAGATATGTGAGTCAAATATGAATAAATATGTATATATACCTGTGACTACTCCACAAGTGCCATATCATAAAATTTCCAAAGAAGTCTGTGCATAACATCTCAAGATATAATACAAAAGTCTCAATAAGGCACAATAATTACCTGCATTTAAAATCACAGAGACTTAAATATGACTATAACTCTAGTCATCAAACCATCAATCTCATATCTCCACAACTATAATAACCTTATAACGCCAAGCATATGCTCAATCCGTCTACCTCACAGAATGGACCAATCGCTAATAACACCGATCTATACCGAGTATAAAGTCGCTAACACCAACACGCACACACAAAGTGATCACAGATAATCATAGCTCTCTATACCAAAAGTATAAGGCCAAACCGCACTTATACCGCAAGATAAGGCAAACCGCACTTATACTGCAAGATAAGGCCAACACCAACAATGCACACAAAGAAAGTGATCATAGATAATCATGGCCCACTCTTATACCGAAGATAAGGCCAATAATACTACATATCCTGCAAAGGAAGGAGACTCACCTAACCTCTAATCATCCCAACTATAGGGTCATATCCTAATACTCAAGTCACCTCAAAGTCACGCATAACTCCAACCAACACCTCCCAACAACTAACTACTCTATTCCCAAACAATATCAGTGCTATCATCAGCCTAAAACGCCTCTGCACAATCAAAAATCAATCAACCGCCTTTATTGCCACAAATACGGTTGCCGATACAAGGCCATGTATCACAAGAAACGCAAGTCAGAGTTCAAACTATTACTTCTGCCTCAAATCTTAACACCTCTGCCAGTAAATGCTAATCACATAATCATATCAAGGCCACACAAATGAATCACACATAATCTTACAACAATGACATGTATACTATTCTCACATAATCATACCACAATGACATATTTTACACAATTTAAGTAGTACGTGAAGGTAGCATCCGCAGATAAAGTACTCACCTCCTAAAGCTACCACAAAATCCTCGCGAAATCACAATCACGGTAACTGCACCTTCCCACAATCAACGCCTAACAAAAACACCCGGAAAGTACAATCAAAACCTACTACTATACTTGCGTTCTAGAAGATACATTACCAACTCTAAGTGGAACGATTGCTAAACGGTCTAAAACGACGAATAAGACAACGAAATAACAAATCCTCATTTTGAACCCAATTGGGCCCCCTCTAAAATTTCCAATTTTATCACTTTTTAACATTCTCAAATCAACTTATAGTCCCATCTTATATAAACCTCAAGTCCATAATTAACAACCTATACTCCAAAATCAGCAATTACTACCAACTTACCAATCACACTTTCTCTCTCAACCTAACTCTCCAATCGATAATAAATCACAATTTAACCTTACAACAACTACAATAAGCGTCCCAAATTAAACTTAAAAGGCTCATAAAAAGTCAACTGCCTAGGAAAAAGTCATCATCGCCATAAAACCTCAAATAACATCTTAAATCATGAATTAATTCATTTATATTCATCATACTATCTCTAAAACACAATTAAATCTAATTTAGCAAAAGTCAAACTTAAAAAGTCAAATTTATGTCAAAACTCCAAGAAATATCCCAAAGATTTGAAATTTTCACTTTAAATTCAAAGCGAAGACGAAATGAGGGAAGATATTCAACCAACGGACATCTTGAAGTTCTGCTTTTAAACAATCGGGAACAGAGAAATGTTAAAATTTATCAGTTTATAATATGCCAAGTAGATTTCTGCCAAAGCCTCAAAAAAGGATTATATTGAGCTGACATTTATTTAAAGAGGATAAGGACGAGCTGATGATGATGAAAGAGACAAGATGAGAAGATACTTAAAATAGCTGAGTCCCCGTGCCTGCCTTTAAGCATTCTCTTCATCTCAGACAAATCAATGAACTGATCTCCAAATGTAAAATTTCCCATGACATAAACTACTCATATAATACTAGTCTCAAGTACATCGATCTTATTCAAATTATTTATACTTATTTTCCACCGGTCCCACCACCGATTTATTTTTTTTTAACTTAACGCAAGTTATTGGAGCACCTGCCCTGTTATTTTAAAACCAACGCTTGCCCTCTGAATATGGCTGCACCGCAGATCTTCGTGGGTCTCGTAGAGTGCTTTGGTCGATCTTGTTCTCTCGGACACAAAGATGTATGGCCCTGATTAGATTGTCATACAAATTCATCCCCGAGGATCCAAACTGATTTTGTTTCGTCTCCCAATTTATTTCATGTACTCTCCTTTGTACTAGATACTGCTTAGGGCTGCGCCAATCCTCCACCTCTTCCAACACAGGTCTAATATAAAGTTCCAGGTGTATCGGGTTATCCCTGACTTCGACATGGACCCCTTCAGGTATATCTTCGAAGTAGGTCATGGCTAGGTGGGATAGATGATCCGCATGCTCATTTTGCCCCCGTGGAATATGCTCGAACATAATGTAGTCGTAACCAAGTAACACAATGATAAAGTTGTGTGACTAATTTTGAGTCCCCTTGGACCAATAGTCGCTGATTTTTCAACGCCCGGGCTATCTCTAGGCTCATGTAATTATGGCCTCGCATTCTCGCTCATCATGTGGCTTTGAATGAAAACTAAAGCATATTCAGCATTTCTCCCTTTGGGCCCTTTATCAAGATCCCGCCCAAGCTGCCCACGATAGCTTCCACTGCACCTCGGAGCCTCCCCTTGGTCCTGATAGTTTTGTGATCGTGTCAGTATATCTTGCCAATGCCAGGGGCCTCGAGCCTTTATATCCCCTGCATAGAAAATTATGCCTAAACAATATTCACTTCCCAAGGCTGACATGATTAAATGGAAAGGACCTCACGTTTCACGACTCCCGTAAAAAATGGCTAGTGGAGGTCTCTTCCTCCTCGCCTAGTCAACAACTTGCATTTAACCCCAAGTACTCTTCGGTTCAAAATGCTTTAAAAGCACTCCTCATTCCACTCAAAAGGTTCCTTGAAGCTTGTTTGATCTTCTGAAGACATCGGGAGTTACTTGTCTCCCACTTGAAACGAACTGCTCAATGTGCAAACGAACTCATTTTTATGCCCTCCCGGTTTGAGGATCAATGCCTCGAGTAGGGGTCTATTTTATTGGGATCAGTCTCACCTCTCTCACCAATCATGAATCCAGAATTTTCTTCCCAAGTAACCTCGGGGGCCAATATTTTTTGGGGTCGGACCATTGCCGACAGCCTTCTAATCGCCTCCAAGGACTCCCTTTAACGCTTTTAGGTGATTTATTTCATTGTTTTTTATCAACATGTTTCTGCCTACATATATCTTCATATTCCTCCACTCTGTCCTTGAATATATTCACCATTCTATGGTGGTCACTGTGGTCTGCATTTTGAGACCCAATGTGGCATCAAATTCTTCAAAGTATGCCATATTCCGTGGATGGAACATGGTTGTTTTCTCCTCGGTCCTCATGCAAAGCAGATCCATAGTATCCCCTCAGCTAACAGAAGTCGAACACCCCATGTTCTGCCACATAAATTAACTTCCCAAATATAGTAATAATCCTTCTGGGCAAAGTTCTTTGTTAGTTCAGTGAAGTCAATGCACATCTCCATCTATACAGATCTCGACCAAGACCACGCGTTATCCATTCTTGAAAAAATGCAGCCTTCCCCACGCTGGACTTCACCTGTGTCCGCCCACGCCCTTCCTCAGATAGCAAAGATTCTTCATCCCAGAAGTTTGTTTTCTCTCCGCTGATTTAGTCCCAAAAGATTTAGACCATGGAGGAGCGGAAGAGCTAGTATCCTGGTCCATTAAACCTCTTGGTGTCAGGTGATAACCTTTCCCTTTAACCCCAAAAGTCTTCAGTACTATCTCCTCTTGGGAACGGAATGGAACAACCCTTCTCAAGAGGCTCGCTCCAACTTGCCTTTAGAGGGCCTCTTTAAAGATATTCCCTCTGGTATGCGGGTGCTTGGGAAGCATACCCAGTGGATTGTCTAGTCTCCACAGTTCTCCAACCTCCCTAATAGGAAATTTTCATCTCGGGGATAATAGGAGACAATGGCATCTTAGCGCATTCAATGCTGGTCGACTCATCAACCTGCTTTTAGTAGTGGTTAGCTAATCGACCACCGTGAAGGAAGTCTGATTATGTGGCCTTACCATGTGAGGTCCAGTCAAGTTATTCACGCCTCTGGATACACCGAATGTCCCTGTGAACTTTGGGAGTAGACACTGGGGTTTCGTGTGTTTCCTAGTGGAGGCCCGAGGTACAATATGTCGGCTCGAACTCCCCGTATCCAATAGCATCCGGCTACGAAGTTGAAATTATAAGATCGATCACTGTGGGCTCATCAAAGTAAGTTCTAGCCCACTGCTTGAGGAAGCTAATTGCCTCTTTATCGATGGCACCATCTATATACTCAATAGATTCCATGTATTCTCCTCCCTCAGATCATGTCGGCCTCCCGTGACCCCCCAGATATATTCACCCCTTCCTTTGATCCTCTGTAATTTTACTCCCTTTGCCTCTGCTTGGGCTCTGGTCCTGCCAGACAACCTCAAGCCTCCGTGGAGATCCGCCCCGGCCGGCCTTATGAACTCTTCAATTGTCCCTGCCCTTAATTAGCCCTTTCGACCTCCTGTCTTCAAGACACGGCATTCATCGGTGTCATGCCTATGGTCCCGTATTCTGCCAATCCTTTCCATCCTCCAAGTTGCGTAGCTTTACCAAGTCCAAAATATTCTTTAATTTCCACTTCAGCATGTTATTCTTCCCACAGTTGTCTGTAGGCAGGCAGGCTGCAACACTGTGCCTCTGGGTTTTCATCCGTCCTCTCGAGGGACCCAACCCACCGCCTCTTCAAAAGGGTTCTTCCTTGGTTTCTAGCAAAAGGGTCCCCAACGTGGCCTTCGGGATCACAAAAGTGGTCCTCTGCCTACCACCTTCATACTAGTCATCCTCCGCTATTTCTTCCTGGGAAAGTACCACCCTTCCTGTAATTTATCGATCAATTTTGATAGCTCTACATTTGATTCTAATGTCACCTTTCGAGGCCTCAGATTCTCAACTGAAAAATGATATCACTACTTTCAGCAGTCGATGATGTTTGTCGAATCTCCTGAACTGGCCCATTACGCAATCCTCACGCCTCCCCGGCTCGTTGTATCATCGATTTTTGTCCTCGGCCACTATGGATGCCCACCTATCCCCTGCCACCCCTGGTGAAGTAGTCAACCACTTGCTTGTCCACAAACGTCAGAATGCCTTCGCTGCAGTCCTCCGTCATGATATTTTGGAGCCTGAACTTGCCCAGTGTCATGTAGATCCCCAAAACCACTAATGTTTCTGAACTGCCGGCCCTGAACTCACTGAATCTTGGTAATTGCCTTTTAACCCCTCTCCAAGAACGGTAAAGAGAGTATCATGCTTACTTGGGTTCTGCCTAAAGGTGAATATCTTCAAAAGTGCTTCTTCAACTCATCAAATTGCTTTAAGTCTGCACAAGCCGCTTACCCCAAAGATTTAAGCCGCCGAGGCGATCAGCCCAACCTGGCTTGTCAGAGAGGATCCTTCACCTCACCCATCCTGGCCTGGGGTGTTGCTTTCTCTCAGATTGACTCGTCACAACTCCTTTCTGAGCCTGTTTTCCTGAAGACCCTCTTCAAACATCCAGGCTGATCCCAGGCGTGGCTCTGGGAGCCAGGAGTGGTTCAGACCCCCATGTGTGAGCAGTTACCAAGCATTATAACCCCATTGGCTCACTGCCTCCTCTCATTGCTTGGCCCAAAGGCATGCTCGTCAGTTCTCTCCCGATCTAGACTGCACCCGCTGCTGAACCCATCAGTCCTCCTGCCTTTCCTTCTGCTCCGCTCTGCCATCTGCCCAAAAACCCGTCAATCTTAATCGAGCGATACTGAAAGTAATTTTTTACTCTCGATCGATAATCGAGTGACCTGCACCGGCCGAATATACTGATAAAAAATAGTGTATATATTATATATTATGTAAAAATAAAATAATACAATTTCTTGACTTCAAATACAAAAAAAATATCAAAAACAAAAATTCTAAAATGCTTATATATTGTATATAAAATTAACATTACTTCCCTTAAAATACAAATAATGCTCACCCCATCTTGCTATTGAATCTGTTTGCACTGACACTTTACCGTTACTCGAAGTACCGTTAATTATCCGGCTTGGTAAAGAGAAAACTGCCTGGTAACCCGGTAATCTAATTGCATCTCTGCCTCATTAACAACACTATTCATACGCATTTGAAAGAACTGTGGAGGCTAAGTCCTTCGATGCCTCTGCCACAAGGCTCAGTGCTCATCATTCTCGTGGAGGTCAATTTCTTCTATGTATTAGGGGTACATCGAGTCCGGGGTCGTTCATGTTCCAAATGAACTTCAGCATCACCCGAGTCTCATTTGTGTCTTTCCTGTCATCATGTCGATGTAGTCACAGTAGCCAGACGCTGCTCAAGGCCTCCTGCACGGAGACCACTACCGGAGTCGATCGCAATCACTCCGATGATAAAGTTAGTAATTATCAGAGGAGTGAATCAATTGAATAGGATTTAAAGGACCAGAGGAAGACTTTTAGGCCTCCTATAAATACTCGCAAGATTTGTATCTATTTGTAGATAACGACAAGTGACATCATCCCCTTTAATTAGTTGTCATTATCCAAGATACATTAAAGCCCTTTTGTCCCCCTGTGTGCTTAATTAGACCTTTAAAAGCTCATTGGGATTACTTTGGTAAGGGCCCACATTGGATCTCCATTTATATATCACTTTCCCTAATAATTTTGCTTGAAAAAATAAGTTAGGTTTTTCCAAGCTGAAATTTCATAAATATAAAAAACGCAATAGACATCTTTGCAAAGCCTCGGCTGCTTGGGGAAATGTATCACACACCCATTTCTTTTAGGCCTAAATTTTCCAATTTAATAACTCTCAATTTAACTACCAGCTTCACTCGAACTTTAAAATCGATCGGTTTGTCTCCTGTAATCCATCCAAACTGTCATTTTATAATTCTCTATTTTTGTTAAAATTGACATCATCCACTTTGATGACGGTAAACCCAAAATTATGTTATTGGGATTTCATAACCACTTTCAACAAAAAATAATTAAGTTAATTTAATATTTATCAAATAAATAATGTCATTTTTACCCTTCATTAAAATTATGATTAAAGCGTGTTAATACGACCAATCGTGATGTTTAGTCGAGTAACACAATCCCAGGCTAGTTCAGAAAAATCCGAATCGGTTAACTGCGTGGCACATGCGACCTACTTCAAGAGGTCCGCGGCAACCTCGACCCGATTGCAGTATGGAAAGAACCGAATCTGGGCCCATGTTTTCCTCAAATAACAGTGAAAAATTGAGCCTTTCACAAAAATGACAAACGATATTCTCATAACAGATCCACGGATAATATTGTCCGTATTTTATTACGTTTCGACGTCGGCTTCATTACACCAAAGTCTCCTACATGATTTCTTGTCAAGGGGAAAATAAGTGAAATGATCTATGACCTTGATGGTAGCCGATGGATAATGCATTGTTGCGTGAATAACATTATACTTGATGTAGAGGGCACATGAGTATAATGATACCATGTAGCTTATTCATCAAACAATTCCAATTCATTGGCTATGTTGCTTAGTATTGCAAATAGTGTTTTTCTTTGGTATAATTCAACTATTTAATGATTAAATGTGAATGAATTGAAATTTATCTCTTTGACGGGTTTTCATTTAATATTAATTGGAAACATGCATGTTATTCTTTCCATTGGAATGGTAATAATTAGAAGGGGTGCAATTCTTTTTTTGCTCAAAGCTTTAAACATGAAATTATGCAATATTTGCATGAAAGTTAATTCAAGTTAATATTCTTTCAGATAGTGAAATTTTGATATAGTTTTAGTCTCCACAATGACATTGTTGTAGATTACCTTTCAAACATATGTTATCAGAATACGATTCAAATCGACAACGACAAGACATTGGTCATGATTTCGACATCCAAAATAAGAATTTAATATATATAATATTTATCACTTTTAAAACCATATTACAACACATGTGACACTTTTGAAGACTAAATTATTACGATACCATTAATAAGTGACTAAATTCAGAACTATAGTTTACAATTATTAGACCTTATATTGACAATTATATTACCTGTAAGATGGCATGCAATATCGTTTGGTTTGTAGCTCTAATATCGTTTGGTTTGTAGCTCTATATGGAGTGGAACTATTTCCACGCGAGCGAACGAAATGTCCGTTGCCGTTTTTAGTTAAATAAAATAACGAACGCACATTTGCCATAGCTGACCGGGAGCAGTGTACAACCGAGCCTTCGAAATATGTTTGACAATCTATATGACGTGCATTTCACATGCATAATATTATCTTAGTTATATGTGTCTGATACTTACTTGTAAATTATTTTATTATTTTTATAATAAAATTATAATGAAAAAATAAATTTAAAAAAATCTTAAAAGAAATAAGATGAAAAAGTTAAAATAAAGATGAAATGTGAAATAAACTTTATTTTCTTAGTAATAATTATGAATTATTTAAGTAGTAGATAATATTTATAGTAGTAGTTTATGGAGAATTTATCGTGACGTTACCAATGAAGAAGTTCTTATGAAAATTAAAAAAAAAAATTAGCGGAGGGTAAAATAGGAATATTAATTTGGGCAGCTTTGTAGCGTGGCTTGAAGTCAGCGCCATTATATATAGTATAGATTATTGTAAATTTTCAAAATTTACTTATAATTATTGAAATTCAATTTCACATTGATTAAGAACTGAAATTATCTTTTGAAGTTCATGAACTTTAACGTATTGTCGGTACTTTTAGTATGGTTCTGGCGAGCCCACGTCCCAGTGTAGGATCGGTTTCGGCCAATCCGGGAACCGGACGGTCGGTCAAAATTCGGATCGGACGGAACCGGATCGATTAACGATTTATCCAAAAAGCAGGTCGGTCGATCGGTATTATCGCTTAGGTTCACGATATCCAAAGCCCAGGCTTCGTATAAAGCTGTAATTCGTATGCAGAAAGCGAAATTTGAGCGCCAAAATCGAAACACAGAAGAATTACAATGCATCGAGAAAATTCACCATTCGTTCATTCGCTCCATGTAGTCCAAATTTTCAAATTCGATATTAAAAACAAAGGCGAAATAATATCCAAATATAAGTCAGCCAGCCCAAATAGTTAACAAAAAATAATCCATAGTGTAGTAAAAGCAATAGTGTTCATAAAGAAATAAATGATAACGATTGATTTAGTGGTTGAAGTTGTTGTTCTATGAAACCGTCTTACGTTCTTGGAGCTCTGATAAAATGTGTCGGTCATAAGCATCGGCTCATCATAGACATCATCATTAAGTAAATCTCCCAGTAGTCAATGGTTAAGTGTTACTCCTGAACAATCATAAAATCATAATACAAGAGTTCGTCTTAGCATTCTACCATTCTGATAAAAATGAATATTATCAGAGATTAGAAAATGAAGCGTCGACAAACATAAATAAGAATAAATAAGCAAATACTACATGATACTTGTTCGCGTCCTTTTTAAAGGTAAATATATCTCTTTCGCCCAATCCGCCACGGAATATCTCGATGGTCTTAGTTTTCTAGGATCTTTTTGGATGATAACCGCTTTTACGCCTTATTTAAAAGTTGATTAAAGGCAGCCATTAATTAGCAGAATGGATAGAATATCTTTTGTCATTTACTTAAGCAGAATATTTAGCTTTATTACCCGTCCGCTGAGTCAATATATCAAATTTAATCATATGGACGGTTATCAAAATAGGTTATTTAATCCGTTTTACTACAAACCATATGCACATCTAGTTCTCTAACTTTAAGCATGATTGTATTGCCAAGTAGCCAAGTTAGAACCTTAGAACTGCATCGCGAAGATTAAGCAGAGCTGTGAAGGAACTTTCTCGTCTTGAACTAAGTTCGATTTCCTCATCTGCATGATTTTCTAAGTGTTTTGCATTTGAAGTGCTTTTATATACAAATGACCCAAACATAGTTACTTGTACCGTTTATTACTTCCATTTTTTGTACCATCTGGTAGGAAGTATAATCTCCGTTACGTATGGATAATAATAGATTTTTTTGTGACCACGCTTTCACAATATTGGCTGGGTGGGCGATCGATCTAGCAGTTAATACATGTAACATTGTTGATATCATTCAGCTCCCCAACCTATTCCCCAATGGTCTCGGCGTCATCATAGTATTCGTCCGTAGGTAGTAGTAATTGAAGAATCTTGAAAAAGACATATTAATTATCACTTTATCGGTTTGATGTCGATTACAAACATACAATTACAATTAACCTGATATTAATTATAACTTATAAGTTTATTACTCAAAAGTCAAACATATTGAAAGTATTATGAAGCATTATCCAAAAATTATTAAATTATAACATTATGAAATAAGTTAAAATTATACAAAAACCCCAAATTTAGTAAATACAAAATCATAATTAAAATAAACTAATTGAAACATGTTTAACGATTCGAAAAAATAAAAAATAATTAAACCTATTAAAATTCAAAAATACAAAACTAAAAAATTCGAAAATAAACTAATTAGTACATATTTAACAATTGAAAAATTATAATTAAACCTAATAAAAAAATTTAAAATACAAAAAATAACAATTGAAACCTAACACACACAAAATCAAAACACATTTACATGAATTAAACTAATTAAAGCAAGAAATCGAACATATTTTCCAATTTTTTTTAAAAATTAAAGGAGAAGAAAACTAGTATTCTTAGAGAATGGGGGATAGTTGGATGGCCAGAAGGAGGAGGTCGGATGTCGATGGGAGGCAATCGGATTATTGAGAAATGGGGGTGGGGGCAGGGAATCTGTTTTTAAACTTTGAGAGGTGAGAAAAATGTCAAGAGTAAAATAAGAGGTAAAAACCTAACTTTTTATATTAACCCTCTCTGGGATCGGGTTTGGTCTTGGTCAGGATCCGGTTTGGTCCGGATCGGATTGGACCGGACGGATCGGTTTTCTTTGGGTGGCTTTTCGGACCGGGGATTCCGGGGCCGGTTCCGTTGTCGGTCCACCATTCTTGCTAGGCTTTGTCCCAGCGAGGTTCTTTGAGCAGTAGGATTCGGAGGGGCGCACAATATTTTCAAATTCGTTTTTTAATTGTCTTTCAGTAATTTTAGTATGAATTAAGAAAAATAAAAATTATTCAAAAGAAATGCATTAAAATGTAAATGTCAATTAATTGAAGCCCTCATAGTTAGTTGATCATTTAATAAGAAAAGTATTAAAAAATTAAAACAGAAAATGTGAAATAAATTTTTATCTTTGAGAATTAGTAAAGGTGATGGTGTAGAATTGCAAGTAAAGTTTTAGTGTAATTGGTAAAGGTAATGGTGCAAAAATTAAATGTGTGTAACTTTAAGTCTTCTTAGCAACAATTCTTTCATATTTTTGTTGTCGTTGATTTTTTTTAGTTTAAAGTTTTTATTATTCAAGTTTGCCCACCTTCCTACTTTAAGTTTTTAAATTTTGCCCTTTCAATTTCCATCCTAGTTCCCGTCTTTAGAAAGCCTCACTCTTATTTAAACAAAATTATTTTTCGTGACAGAGAAACGGAGGCATTTTATTTGGAGCGAGGCGACCACGACTATAAAAATTCTTGCATTATGATCATTCATGATTAAGCTTAGATTAAAAATGCTGTCTTATTTAGTGGATGGAGTTACGTGTGGCATGTGTAGTATATTGATAACTGCAATCAATTGAGATTCGTGTGTTAATATCTTAAAAGATGAATTAAGAGGTTAATTGTTGATGTCAAATTAAGGATAATTTACGTTAATGTAGATTTTTTAGTCCCAAGAAATTATTCTGAAATGTTGGCGATAATGAAATGTTGTACATCAGTGCTTTTGAGGCCAAATGCTGATATTTGTTACTTTCATGGGCGATCTTGCAAAACTTATATCGCTTTCGAGGCTATTATCGCGATGCTACTTGATATTTAGGACTCATTAACTCTTTTTTCTGATAGGGCTAAGCTACTTTCACTTAATTTAATAGATGATTGTTTAGATATAAAATATTTTATTAGACAACTTGATGGTTTATTCATAAAACAGCGTTCATAAATAAATGTTGTTTCTATTCGCGTAATAATTCAACAATAAATTCGACTTTTATACTACATAATGATTTTGTTTAATAAAATTCAACGGCACTCTTACATGAATTTTTATCATATTCTTATTTACGTATATTTTTTATTTTTATGATTATAATAATTCATGGTTTTATAATTAAATAAGAATAATTATACTTAAATAAATTGGTAAAATTCATTTTCATTAAAAAATATATTAGAAAAATAAAAATAAAGTTTATTAAAGGAATGTGAATAATTATATTGAAAATAGAATGAATTTTTTGTATCAAATCAAATGAAATATAATCATACATTTATAGGTACAAAAATGATGAATTTGGTATAAAAAATTTAAAAAAAATTCATTGTGACAATTGAAAATAATTAGGATGGGATAAAAACTAAATGTAAAAAGAAGCTACATTGAAAGGTTATATGATCAATGTGCTGAAAAAAACAATTTTTTACGGGCAATGTCCCCGATAGCAGGAGGTAGTACTTATTCTCATTATTTGAGACTAAATCAATAGTAGGCTGGATGAATTAATACAACATTATAATTTATCAATTTTTATCAATTGATTTCATCACTAACCTCATGTATTCTTAACGAATACGGAGTATCAAATAATTAGAGTCAAATAAGTCGTACTTTACGTAGCTTGTTGTAATAAGATACCCACAAGATATTCATTTTCATCGTCATCTCTAATCCAATATTCTCTCTCTCTCTCTCTCTCTCTCTGAATCTCTCTCAACCAAAAACAATGGCATCTTTATCAAGTACCCTCAACTTGAAACCCAAACTCAACTTCAAAAACTCCATATCCGAGTTGCCACAATCCTTCAAAGTTGATCATGTTATTTTTGTCAACAAAGCTTCTGCTAGCTTCAAACTTGCAGCTTCTTTATCAAGTGATGAGCCGGATCTTACTGTGAGTGTAAATGGGTTGAAAATGCCTAACCCGTTTGTTATCGGGTCGGGTCCTCCTGGTACCAACTACACTGTAATGAAAAGGGCATTTGATGAAGGATGGGGTGCTGTTATTGCTAAAACGGTAATTGTATTTTTATTTCAAGAATTGAAGTAGGGAGTAGCAGAACTAGTTATAAGGAAAAATATTCAAAATTTAGGGGCGAACAACATTAGTTTTTGGAAAAATGTTTAATAAAATTAATTTTTTCAAAAATTAATACATGTCCCCTAGTTCCTCCCAGTGGAGTAACAATCTTTTTGTCGTATAATAATATGTTTATCCGTAAAATATGGCCTGCTTTGATTTTTCAATGATTAAAATTTAAAATTACTTTGCGGATTTAGTTGACATACATAATTTTTCGATTTAATAGTGAATTTATTTTTGAAAAGTTTTTGTGTTAATTAAGATCGTAAAGCTTGTTAATTCGATATTGTAGTTTGATCATGATCCATCCTCTTCAAGTTCATTTATTCGAAATAATAATTGATGCTACGTAGTATGCAAGGATACAATAATTGATAGTATGCAAGGATACGGATCTTGAACTAATATTGAGGTATGCTGTAAACAGTAAACTAATTGAAATCGAAGGTTTTTTATTATACAAAAAAGTCAAAGTGGACAATCTTTGTGGGATGGAGGGAGTAGTATGTAAAATTTTCAAAGTTGAGGAAGTTATCACCCCTTCGTCCCTCTTAAGCTCTGCTAATGAATAGTGATGGTATGCTCAATTTATATAGCTTTGATATGATTATATATAGATCACATTATGGTGGAGTGTTTTATTTTTAACTTAAAGTTATATTTATAAGTAAATTTATTTGTCGATTTGTTAAGCTGACAATAAATTTAGGTTGGAAGAATGGAAGGAGTATATTCTTTTGAGCAATATTATGATACATTATTGCTACTAAGAATTTTAATAATCGCTAATTAAAAATTTTAGTTAGGAAAACATGTTTAAATAATAAAAGTGAAGATGGATTGGTTGACTTGTCATTTGTAACATTTTGAATAAATATGGGGCCATCTCTTTAGATCAGTTGGAAAAGTAGATTCTATAATATGTGTGGTTAAGTCACGAATAATTATGTAATGATTGATGTTTGCAATTAAGTTCAATCATGAGAAAACTAGTCGATAAAGTAAAATTAGCTTCATCGATGCAGAAGGGATTATGATGATTTGGAAAAATAAGGTTGAGTAAAGGATCTTTGTTTCATTGTGATTTTGTGCAGGTATCACTAGATGCTGCAAAAGTGATTAATGTGACACCAAGATATGCTAGACTACGAGCGGCAGGTACAAATGGTTCAGCCAGAGGACAAATTATTGGGTGGCAGAATATCGAACTCATTAGTGATCGGCCTCTAGAAACTATGTTGAAAGAATTTAAGCAACTGAAAGAAGAGTATCCTGATAGAATACTTATCGCTTCAATCATGGAAGAGTATAACAAAGATGCCTGGGAGGAACTCATTGGCCGAGTTGAGGAAACTGGTGTTGTAAGTTGATTAATTTCAAATCGATGGTGTTTTAAAAAAAAAACTACACACCACTTCGATTACATTTATGGCTTTACTTGCAGGATGCTATGGAGATCAACTTCTCGTGTCCTCATGGTATGCCAGAACGGAAAATGGGCGCTGCAGTTGGCCAAGATTGTGATCTATTGGGGGAAGTCTGTGGTTGGATTAATGGGGTGGCTACTGTTCCTGTTTGGGCTAAGATGACTCCTAACATAACCGATATTACACAGGTTTGCCTCTATATTTATTTCTTGCGGGATAACTCTGGCATATTGCATATGAAGTTCCATTAGAAGTGTAATCAATTACCTCTGATACATGCTGCAGCTTCTCCGTACTTTATGTTAGTTTGCGATATCCAATTGCCACATTTTTATGTGTTTATCATCTTTTTTCTTATTGCATCATCACTTATTAATTAGCATGTAAGGCTGCAGAAGAATAATATTTTGTAATCATTTTAAACACTTTAGAAAATGAAAATACAAAAAGAGGTTACTCTGCTTATGTTCTGCCGAGTGAATCATTATGTGGTCTGTGTTCATCGCACGATCCTTGTTTTAAGGACTGAAGCTTGTGGAGAATGATATTTTTCTAAAAGGCAATGCCACAGTATTCAGATGTGATTACAATACTTGTGTCACGATTAGTTGAGGTCCTACTGTATTAGTGTTTTCCCTCTTGAATTGGAATTGACCTGCTCCGAAGATGTTGTAAACTTATTAAGTTGAAGGCCTTTGAGAATGCATGAGTGCTGTGAACTTCTGGCGTTTGCTTCCTGATCTGTTGTACGGTTGCAGCCATCTAGGGTGGCTCTAGCATCAGGATGTGAAGGGGTTGCTGCTATTAATACAATCATGAGCGTTATGGGGATCAACCTGGACACCTTGCATCCCGAGCCTTGTGTTGAAGGGTTCGTGTTTACACTGTCCTGCAGCTAGTATAATTGACAAATCCCTCTTATAATTTTTTTCTCACACATGTTAGCACTTTCCTCCTTTTTGCTTCTTCCTTTTAGATACTCAACCCCAGGAGGGTATTCTGCGAAAGCAGTCCATCCCATTGCACTTGGAAAGGTGATGAACATTGCAAAGATGATGCATTCTGAATTCGCCGACATGGATCGCTCGCTTTCAGCTATTGGAGGTGTTGAGACGGGTGCCGATGCTGCTGAATTTATTCTTCTTGGCGCAGACACTGTTCAGGTTTAACGAATCTACATCTATTTTCTTAATTATTCAAAATTAGATTACTACAAGATTCACTTTTTTGTTTAATCAATAAATTCAGTAAACATGACTTTCATATATTGTTTGCTCATTTTTAGTATTTGAAAATAATATTTGAATGTACGATGCAACGGCAGATAGTCTTGTTCAATGGTGTTCAATCGAACATCCAAAAAAATTACATCATAATTATACATTATATGGTTACATTAAAAAATAACAATAACTGTAATTTTGGTTATCCGAAAATTTAAATTTTATGAAGTATAATCCGAACACCCACTACTAATGTGCTATATCAGCCCCTGATCACCGGTAATTTTGTAGGTTTGCACCGGTGTAATGATGCACGGTTATGGACTGGTAAAGCAGCTCTGTTCTGAGCTGAAGGATTTTATGAGAAAACACAACTTCTCAACAATTGAAGACTTCAGAGGGTATTCATATTCACTTTATAAACACATTTATTAGCTCAAAGCCTCAAACTATTTGGAGCTCTTTGAGAGTTGAGACCCTCAATTAACATGGTGAACTCATTATGTTGTGTCTTCAGGGTATCACTACAGTATTTTACAACTCACACAGACCTTGTAAGAAGACAACAAGAAGCAATTCGTCAGCGGAAAGCGATCAAGAAAGGTTTACAATCTGACAAAGACTGGACGGGCGACGGGTTTGTTAAAGAGTCTGAAAGCATGGTTTCTAACTGATTATTTGTAAATTTCTCTCATTCCCATTTCCCCTTTGTTTCTCTGAAAATAAGTCTGATATCTTTGTAATCACAGTTGTAAAAAAGATGGATCTTTTTTATGGTTTTGTTTCTCCTTGTAATTGTGAATTTATACATGTACAATTTGTTGTAAAATGGAACACCTCAATGAAAGTCATACCATGAAAGAAAGTGTACGTTATATATTGGATGCTGGTTGAGTTTCGATTAAGTTTTAAGGGTACTCTGATTGAGTTATATTTTCTTTATTCATTTAGGTTAATTGAAGGTAAATTAATTACTTAAATCACCCCGTTTTTATTAACACCCGAATTGGGATTTAATGGAAGTAAATGATATTTTTACTTACCTTTTAAGCTTGATTTGCATAAATCGAAATAAAATAGTAGTCAAACAATATTTTAAAACGTTATTAGATTAATCAGCTATAGTTTAATCTATAGTGAAACTCAATATTTGTACACAATTAAATTTTAAGTTCATTATGTTTAAATTCTAGTTTTTGTATTCAACTAGGTTAATCGATATTAAATGAGTTACTCAATTCTTGCTGAACATCTAAATTTGAGTGTAGCATTACATGAGTGATAATTTTACTTATACATTATTCTCCGATGGTTCAACTCTACAAATAAAATAGCATACAAATAGCATTTTAAAACATTCATATCAAAACTTTTTCTAAATTACATTAATTTTGATTAATGATTGTAATCTGAAACAAAAATTTTATTATTTATGCAAAGGGGTATAAAATAAGCCTTGTCAAGGAAAATCCTCCGGTATTAGGGTTTATCAATTGAAGAAGGATCGGCCAAACTATGAATCACTGGTTCTTTGACGATTTGTGAGATGTTTGACTTCTTGACTTGATTTAGTGCTGATAGGAGGCTTGGTATGGTACCGTCTTGATTTGAGAAACGATTTATGTGATTCGGATTGGATAGGGCTACATGATGAGATGGCTGAGGTGAAATGTGATGGACTTGAGGCTGATGCGAGCTTGGATATGGTCGGCGGGAGGCGCTTAGGCGTAATCCCGTGTTGGGCTGTATGGTTAATCTTGATGCATGTTAGGCTGGATGGGCTGCTGAGTGTCTTTGCGGTGTGAAACTTCCAGCGCTTTTTGTGGTGGGGCTTAAGAATATATTCAGTGGAACTTTAGTAAGAGCGATATCTTCTTTCTTTGGTTCGTTGGGATAAAACTTCGAACTGTAAGCGGAGCAGGTGATAGCAATGAGTTATTAGATATATGACACTTGGCACTCTTCTGTGAGAACTTTAGCGGCCGTGTTCTTTGTAGAATGATAGGGTGGAACAGTTAGATTTGATTTAGGCTATGAAGGCTGATGGAAATACTATGGATATGAATATAAATACAATCCATAATTCGAGGGGATCTTAAAGTCGTACTACATTATTAAACAAAACATATATTTACAATATATGAATAAACATAGTACTTACGTTATACTAGGCGGAGTAGAATTAAAATTTAAAGTTATGGCGCTTAAAACTCCTTGTTGCGTATAATCGTATATCTCAGTTGAGTGGAAGGTTGAAGCAGATTTATCTTGTGCTTGAGGATAGACAAAACCAAAAACCCCAAAATTCTTGGGAGATTTTTGACCAAGGGGGTACTAGGGTTTTTGATGAAAAAGATTTACAACATCATTGTAAACCACAAGTTTGCTTATATAGAGGTAGAGTTAAAACAAACCCGATAAGCGGCCGTTAAGTATTAGGCGACTCGTTAACTATTAGTTTGTTAAGACACTAATGAATTGCTAATGAGTTGAACTATTTAATTAGCTTAATTAAATAGTAATGAGTCGATATGATAATGCTGAGGTGTGTGTCTAAATCTTCGAACCAATTAAATAACTATTTAATTGATTACATTTGTTCATCGATATTCTACGTAAAATGTAGAGACCCTTGTAATTAGAAATACATTTCTCGATTATCTGATTATAACTTTAATTTCATGAAGTATTTCCAGCGTCGATGTATGTGTGTGACATACAGGCTCGGATAATTAAGTTGTATATAATAATAATTGTTGATTACTATTATTATAACGATTAATGAGTAAGATCTGTGATCATTTCATGGCACTTAAATTATCATGAGAACCACTTTTAGTAATATCTGATTACTAAGTTGAACACTAAGTTTGATAATCACGTTAACAGTGGTAAATGAATTGATCTGTAATTATTAGCAATAAATGGAATCGATTCTGGGATTTCCCAACGAGCTGATATCGCCCACAGCTTATCTTGTAAGCGGCACTAGTATTCGTTGTTGTAGTGATGAGGGACTTGATTTAAGCTTTGAAGTGATATGCGGCCACAGCTTGTACTCTAATGACGGCACTTAGCGAACTGTTCTTTGTGGTAGTCAGGTATAAGTGGCTTGTCAACGGTGATGATAAATTCATTCAGGACATAGACATAGTAGTGTCATTTGGGGATAAATTTATGGGGTGAATGTTCGGTGTATTCATGTTAGAACTTGATGAATCAGCTGAAGTTTTCGGGTGTTAAATGCAAGATTATGAATAATGAGGGGTTATTTAGGCATTCACGAATATTGAGCGTTAGCCGAGAAATGCAGTGTGATTCATGAATTTTCTTCTAGCTTGAAAATTATTACGTTTGTCGGTAATCACCTTGGGCGCCTATTTTTTGGGCGTCAGGAGGTGTTTACGACCATCAAAATTGTGTTTATAGTGGTTTAAATATTCGCTTAGAATTTCGGTATACTTTATTTTTTACCGGGTGTTTTAAGCAAATTTTATGATGTAAAATGAGATGAAATTACTAAAATGAAAATAAGAGTGTTATAAACTTTGCCTTGAATATTTACTTGTGATTAGTTGGTTTAATTTGGGTAAATCGTCTTAATCGTTAAATTTACGATGGAAAGATTTGAGCGTCAAATATTTAATATTAAAATAGTTTAATAAAATATCGGCCGCCTTTGAATTCACGCAGCCTTTGGATTCACAAGTAACGTACTGTCAACTTATTATTTTAATCGGATCCCATTTTAAAGCGTTTGTCTAGAAATTCGAATTTTTATTTTGAACTTTCGCATTCGATTTATAATAAAATCCGTATTTAGGAATCTATTTTGAATTTTAAAATTAGGGTATAACTTGATTAATTCTAGGGGCTTAATTCTAGGGAACCACTTGTTAAATCTTAGAGTTTCTACGTTAAATTTAGGGTTATTGAGAACCATACATCATGTTCTTTAGTGACTTGATTTAATTAATACGATTAAGTCGTCTTAATCGTTTTAATTTATTTTTAAAATAAATTTTCACTTTCTCTGATAAATCGGAATCGATTTTCACAAATCCAGAATAATATTTGCATAAACTAAAATCTTATCCGTATCCAATTATGTCAAATTTTACCAAATACTAGTAAACAAGAAAGGATTGAATATTTAAACAATAAATCTATTTCATAAATATCATACGGTTAAATAAGAATAAAATAATCTTTGAGAGTAAATATCGGCCTTGAATTTATAAAAAGAAACTAGTTATATGTACACAGTATTTATTATTTTATAATAAAATTATAATGAAAAAATTTAAAAAAATGAAAATAAAATTAGAAAAAGTTGCCATGGAGAAAATAAAGATAGAGGATTGTGAAATAAGCTTTTCTCCTTTTCTTGGTGATATTCTGAAGATACGTTAGATAATATTTATAGTATTATTAGTTTATGGAGAATTTATCTTGTTAAGCAGTTCTGCATGGAAAAATTCTTATGAAAGTCAAAATAAAAAAATTTATCGAGAAGGGTAAAATAGGAAATAAATTAATTGTTGGCTTTTAATGGCCAAGCTACTTATATAGTATAAGTGCAACGATGTCGACACCTAATTTTAAGTTTTGACAAAACCAGTAAATTCAAACGAATTCAAATGCACAGTCTTGCCTTGTCAACATAAGCGGTGATGCGTAACAAGTCATAAAATTGTCCCAAAATATTGTCCAATTTGAATTTGATTGTTGCTTTTTAAAATTTTGAACTTGATATTTTATAATGTTGGTTAAAATATATAGAATGATATTGTTTAATGTAATTTACTATTTAACATGATAATTTTTCTTGGAATCAAAGTAATGTGTGTTAATTAGGTCTCAATTTCGTTAATCTTGGTTTGACTATATAAATTTAATTTCATTAACTATTTTGTAGTTTGAATTTAAGAAAAGTGTAAGGTACTTATAATTGGTGTTTTACAGTATACTGAAGAACACTGTTTTGGTTTAATATATTCGGTGTATGTGAATTGCTTCTAGTTTAATCGTGGTTAATTATAATTAATTTGAATTTGTTACGATGAATAAATTGATACTTTATGTATTTCGTTGGATCCAATAGATGGGAATTTGGTATTCAAATGTGATTTTAAAATGTATCGCACAGTTTTCTCTTTATATTTTGGTATATGATGGAACAAATTATATCTGAGAACACGAGTGGAGTAATAGTAGTATAGTCTTTCGGTAAGTCGAATCGAAATGAGATGCCAGTTAATTGTAATTGTTGAGAGAAATATGTGATTTGAATTGATTAGTAAAATAAAGCACAAGCTGGCAATCTGATTAAAAGGTATAACATGAATAAAAGGATTATCGAGGTATGACCTTTCTTAGTAGTGATAAATAAATAGATTTATCGACAGCATGGTCCTAATTTATAATTTAGTTGATATACCCGGATTCGGTTCGGCGGGTTCATAGGAGTATTCCCGGTTTAATTAATCTCTGTGTAAGCTAGTGAAATTAATTAATTTAAGCACTTGGGTATGAGGAAATCGATTAGAACGATTCATGTGTTCTTGTGACTTCAGGTATATAATACGATAATGTAATCAGTGGTGTGTGTATTTCCGGACGATGGTTACATGTGTTGAGGATTATATAAAATAATTGGTCGGATTCATAAAATAATCAAAATCCAATTAAGTTTAATGATTATGCTGATGCTGATTATAAACTCAGGACATAACGTTTTGGGAGAAATATGTCAGTCTTGGGATGACGTCTCCCAAGAAGCCAAACAGAACAGCATGACTGCTGTTAGGCGGCTTTGATGGAGGCTCACCCGAAGCATTCCACAGGGGGCTTGAGGGGCACTTGTGAGAGGCTCCATGATGGGGTAAGTTTGGATTTTACTAAATTTTAATTTTCATTATTTCGTTCATTATTATGTATTTAATTGCGTTTCGGGTGGTGAGAATTTGGGAGCGTCATTCGCCGTTGAATATTTGTCTCGATCTTAGCAAGAAGAAGAACCAAGCGTGAAATTACAACCGAGGTTGGAGGCTGCTGTAATTTTTAGTTTTATACATTAAATTTAAGCGTTATTTTATACAGTATTTATATTTCATTCTTATGTTTGTATAACTTCATGAGGATGAGTCGCAGCGGTCTTGTTCCACGAAATGCGGGCGGACTTAGATCCATTAAAGGCTCAAAAATGGGGCCGAAGAGTTGTGGATGCGGAACTCGTCTGTGAGGTCGAGTGGAGAAAGGCGGATGCTTGGAGCGGTTATACCCCAGTGAGATGTTGATGAATCTTTGGTCAATCGGAGCAGTTAGGCCCTTGAGATGTCTTGGCGTGGTTAGCCGGAATCGAGGCGAGAGCAAGGCCTTCAGGCTTCGGTGCGAAATAGAGGGGAAAGATTGCCCGGCTTTCGAGAATCGGGTGGCCCAATGCGATGTTCAGGGGTTATATAGAACTATGCGTATTTGTTTGCGTCATTTATTTAATCTCATTTAGAGCTTACGACTCAGTGCAGCCTAAATGCTTCCCACATCCTTGCTTTAGTACTAGCTTAAGACCGACATTGAGCTGACCCCCATGAGACCCTGGCGGCTAGTGAGCTGGCCCCACATACGAGCGTTAGATGTTTTGTATGGATATTTGAATGATTTTTATGTATGGATATTTTTATTTAGGTTTATGGATATTTTTATGTTTTATGGTTTGATTTGTGTTTATAGTTTGATTTGTGTTTATGGATATATTTATATTTTTAATTTGAATGATTTGTGTTTATAGTTTGATGTTTATGCTTGTGTTGTTTATAGTTTGATTTGAATGATTTGTGTTTATAGTTTGATGTTTGTCGTCGATTACAAAGGTGGTGGAATTAAGTGTCGGTATAGTGTCGGTTAAGTGTCGAGGGTTTGGGGGGCGTCGGGGAGATTAGAGTGTCGGATAGATGTCGGGTTTGGGAGTGCAGGCGTCGGTCCCAGTGTCGATAGTTATGTGGGCGTCGGTTGGGTGTCGGTAGGGTGTCGGTCCTCAAATAATAAAAATCATTTTCTTTTTTTCGTATAGTTTAAATGATCTAATTAATTATTATGTACAATAATCATTAGATATGACTATTAAAGTATAATAAAAATATTCGTAAAGAATTAAATTGTGATCGACTGTTCGAGTATATCGACTATTAAATTAATATAATACTGGCCCAATATAAATAGATATTTATATTTATATTATATATATTACTTAACATATAACTAATTTGGAATAAAATATATTTATTATCGTTGAACAGATAGATTAATATAAAAAAATAAGAAAAACGGAGTATCGAGGGTTTTTAGGTGTCATTAGGGCGTCGATTGTGGTGTCGGTAGGGTTGGGCAAATGACTGCAACATACTATATATAAAATGGAATGCAGATTAGATTAAGAACAAACCCAATAAAAAATTTCTCCTACGCCACCCCACCGTCCCTATATCGACTCGAATCTAGAATGTTTTGATATTTTATGTTCCAATTATATTCAATTATGTCCAAGTATTTATTTTTCATTTAATTCATTTTATTCGAATCTAGGGTTTAACCATTAATTGTTATGTTCAAGTATTATGTCAAGTATTATGTCAATTAATTATGTTCAATTGTTTTCCATTTATTCCGATTAAATCTGATAATGTCGATTAATGTCGCGATTATATATTTTGATAATGTCAATTATAGAGAATAATGTCCATTTATGTCCCAGTATTTAATTTTTCATTTAATTTTAATATATTTAGGAAAATATCAAAGATGGATTCTTGGATGTATAATGGTTATGGTTCGGATGGCTATAGCTGGATCTAGTTTAGTGAGTTTTCATTGAGGTTGTAGAAAATCATGCTTTGTCGAGGAAGGATTAAGGTAGAATGATAAGATGTCGTGTAGGAGGTCTTGAGAAAGCAGCGGCAAAGTGTATGACATTAGTCGAGTGGAGGCAGCGTTTGATGTCTAATGGCTTTGTGGAAGATGTTATCAGGAGTGCGGCGAAGATTATCATGTTCGACAATGTTTACGATGTAGTAGAAACATCTTACAGTATTGGATTTGAGGGAGCAGGTATATGCATATGGTTGAGATGGTTTAAGCTACGTCATGGGGCTAATTTGAATTTGGGGGTATACTAATGAAGAGCATGATGGGATTAGAGAAGATCAAATGGCGAGGAGCATACTATGACTTGATGGAGGCGTAAACCAACCGTTGTGGATGGTTGCGGATTTACAAAGTTATCAATAATGACCACCTGATTGGTTAGTCTTTAGAGAAGTCTGAATCACAAATATCACAATAATATTTCCAAAGGTGGATTTCATTAATCAAAGCGGTCTTTGTCCTATGAGGAGAATATTCCAAGCGATTTACGCGCCAGAAGCGAAAAAATTATTGAGTCCTTTGTTGCTTGCCTAAACAAAAATTCATGGAGTGAATAATTGTATGTTGTTTTACAAGAGGATGAAGAGTTGGAGGCATGTGTTTTTTTGTGGAGAGGCAGTGCGAGGAAAGAAGGGAGGAGCAACTGGCCGATTGCAAGAAGATTTTGATATATATGCCGTTAGCCTCGGCTACGGTGTATATGTCCAAGAAAGACGGCAAGGACATGACATGGCACCGTCGGATCGTCTGAATGATGGGTGGATGGCCTTTAGGATGGAGCGGCGTGGAAACATTTTGATCGCAGCGTATCCGGATTTTGGAGGCGAGCAGAGAAATGTTCATCAGTTTGTATACGATGGTTTGCACACTTTTTAGCAAATTTGGGCATAATATTCCCGTTAGCGATTATTATCTGTGTACAATTTTCCAGGGATTGTGCATGAAGAATATAATTCTTATCCTGATTATGCAGGACCTAAAAATCCGAGGGAGATATAGATATTTTCTTGACCACTGGTTGAAGGTTGGCATCTTGGTGTGTTGTCGCGTCACTGGCTGTGGACCATGCAAAGAAATGCGTTTGTCGGGGCCGAGCTTGTTAGGCTGTCTGTGAGCGACTGCTGGGCGGGTATATAATCTCGTCTTTGTGCATCACGGCGTGTTTGGGCCGAGGCCGGACATGTGAACTGAAGCTACTTGAGGGGTATAATATTTGTGCGCAAGCGGTGCAAAGAGAGTATAATGCAGAGGATTTGAGTTATTGGTCTACAAACAAGATCGAGGCAGCATGAGCTTAAATGCATACGGGGAGAAAGAACAATGGTGAGAACCTATTACCTTGGCTGTAGTAGATGTTTCGAGAAAAGCGAAAGATAATGAGCAGGCGAGATTGACCTTGAAACTCGTGTTCCACGACCCCCGATTGCATATGCATGAGATTCGTTGGAGGAGAAAGCGAGCAAGGCTTTGTATACGCTAACAGCCACTTGATAGAAAAGAGTTTAGGAGTTGGTTAGCGGCATACCAATTACATAGATCTTCAAACTTATTTTAGAGATGTGTAAAATGTAGAACTTGACGGTGAAAAGTCACGATGTGCATATTATTGTGCAGAAATTACTTCCTGTAGGACTTCGTCATGTACTGCCCGATAAGATATGGGAAACCGTAACAGAGTGGTGTTTTTTCTTTCGCGACATTTCATCAACAACTCTTAATGTGGGACGCGTGGAGGAGCTCGCACGTAATATTGTTGAGATAATTTGCAAGATGGAGACAATATTCCCTTGGCGTTCTTTGATGGAGCACACACGGCCATTTGCCTTATGGAAGCGGCTTAATGGAGGTCTGTGCGGTATAGATGGATGTACCCGTTTGGTGGTGAGTATTTGACTTCATTAATATATATGTTTGATTATTTGGTTTATCTATCTAATTATTTAACTAACCTTCTACGTGTTTGCAGTCTTGGGAGAATTGAAGAAGAAAATGGTAAGACAAAAGGCACGTGTTGAAGAATTCGATATGCGTCGTATTTAGTAAAGGTTTCAAACTTACATTCAGTATAGCCGAGGAAGGAATTGAAACCGACTTAAATAGATCTTTCAGGAGGCACGATGTACCAAATGACGGAAGACGCATCTACTTTGCGGTGTTTCGTTACCCGGGCGAACACGTTTGAAGTAAACTTGTCGACGTTGCGGCCAGCGAACAATACGACAAGCATGCATTATGGTTTATGGCGCGCGAAATGCAGGGAATACGTTCGGTAAGTGTATATTTAATATTCGATAAAAATGAACTTGTATATTATTATAATAGTTAACTAAACAAATAACATATCCCGGGATGTACGTGGTTGATTGAAGGATTCAAAGGCTACATTTGGCCCGGAGGAACAAATAAATCACGGCGTGGGCTTAAATTTCGATAAATGGTTTCCCGCGACCATATACGGAATAATATGGAGAAAGCTTGAACA
The DNA here is from genome assembly GCA_019722365.1 of Lithospermum erythrorhizon. NCBI lineage: Eukaryota > Viridiplantae > Streptophyta > Magnoliopsida > Boraginales > Boraginaceae > Lithospermum > Lithospermum erythrorhizon. The sequence continues at coordinate 31,095 of JADFUC010000912.1, read as the reverse complement.
CCTCGAGGGACACTTGCCGAGTGAATTAAGACTACTTTTTGAAATAAGCTGATGCAGAATTTCGTCAATGGGTACTTACTTTGACATTAGGCGGGGTGATCGTAACAAGAGTACTGATAGCGGAGTGTGTGTTAAAGGTTCTACTATGATGATGATGACCATGTTGATTATTATGGGGGTCATGAAGGGTGGGAATTGGCGTACTGACTTACTCGTGATAAAGTTGTACTCTTGAGTGTTATTGGATTCACTTGGCAGGTGGATGCAAATACATCCGAGGCGGAATAGTTCTGAGCGGGCGTCTAGGATGACCCGCTGTCCCTGGCATCCACAGGCAACAAATATACTGTCTTGTACATCTCGGCGAGTAGAGAGCATAAATAGTGGTGTGTTGCAATGAAGTGATCTTAGCCTAGTTGATTGGTCTCGTATGCGAAATGTTGATGTGTCGACTTTAAATCTTTGAAGATATCTTCGAGAGGAGCAACAACCGCCGCTTTGTTCTTGTGGATCCATCGAGCAGTGTTGACATCGTTAGAAGGATATTCAATTTGTTCTTGAAGATGATTAAGGACCACGATGATAGTGATCTTTCACGATGCAGTAGGTACCGGATAAGCTATTTGGAGCTTCGGAGGAAGGCTATTTCGGGAGACGATACTAGTGAGGCGAAAGCCTGGCGGAAGAAAATTAGGATCAATGTTTTATTTTCAAGTTTTTTAAATTGTAATAATCGATGTGTAAAACTACCGATATTCATTCAGTTGAATTACCAAAATTTTGAAGAAATACTATTTGTTTCGATCGATTATTTGTATGGTTTTTGATGGCGGCTTGAACTTTGAGTGAGATGGAATGGCGGTTTCTTGGATTTGAAAATGAAAAGCCTATCTCATGGGCATTTGATGAAAAGGTATCATCAAATGATCCATGTATCAATATGAGCAGAGAAGGAAAGATAAGCGTGTCAAGAGGGAATGGATAAGCCTCAAAGAGAGGAGAGGAACAGTTGTTCCAAGCATTTCCATTTCGTATAACGTTGCAAATTGGTTCTGAAGAGTATTTGTATTTTTTCAAAAAAACTGGGTGTGCGATTTCCATTTAAGTCTTATTTACCGCTTCCGTAGAAAAACGATTAAGTGTTTGTGTTTAAACAGTATATGATAATGGTGTGTGAAGTATAGTCGTTGTTCGTTCATGGTATTTGGGCTATTGAATGTTAGGTGTGTTAGTAAGACAAAATAATCAGTATAGTTTCACATTGAGAGATAATTATAGTTAGGTGTCGGGTAATTATTAGGTCACGTTTTTACATTATTCAAGCTGGTGTCGGTATAGTGTCGGTCCCCCAATTTTCAGTTAAAAGTAAAGTGTGGGAATTTTAAAATATTTTAACAAATGATTATTGGCGTGTTAGTTCTAAAATTCGGAGAACCATTACCCTTCATTATCTTATGTCGAGCATCATTTATATTTTTACGTTTAAGCTTTGTGATTTGACCTCGATTATAATTTACTTATTGTTTTGTTTTAATTTTATAATAATGGCTACTAAACATGATTGTTTCTTTTGTAGGAAAATTATTTGAGGTAATTATTTTGTTAGATATCTAATTATTTATTATCTCTTAACATATATTGTTTTCATTTAAGCTAGGAAAATTATTTGAGTAGTATTTTGTGCATTTTATGTATCTATTTTATTTACAAAGCAGACAATAACTGCTCTGCAATCTTTCTTGCTGTTTTACAGTAGTGAAAAAGGTGTTCCGGTGATGATTAATTTCGAGTATATGAAATATAATTCACATATAGAGTACTTATATATGACAAATGCTTAAACAATTTATAGAGAAGCTTGGAAGGAGAATGTGGTGGGAGGTAGGATAATTATCATTTAAATACTATAGTTTGAATGTAATTAGATTGATAGACTTTGTGAGTAATTGAATACCAAACATGGGTCTTTTGTGATTTTTTTGTGAAATTGAACTTACTTTATTTCATTGTCATTTAAATACTAGAGTTTAAATGTAATTGTTATATGGACTCCACAGGTTAGAAGACACCACTCGTTTCCAGCAGTTTGTGAGGCAAGGTGCAGAATAATCGCACACCAAGTGCCGAACGATGAACATTGCTTGATGGGTAGTGATTTTCAAGAATGTGCATCTAACAAAAAATGTGATTATAATTTTACTATTGGTGAAGGCAATCTCCTAGTATCAAGTTAGTTGAATAATAATTTGAATGTTCTGATGGCCATAATAAAAACTAGATTCCTTTTGAAAAAGGATACAAAGCTTTTACTTTGAATGAAAAAATTCGAAGTGACATGAATGTACGGTTAGCTCATTGTGCCATCGATGGTATGTACTCATATCCATTTATAGTGTAATTCATTTTGGGAGATGTCTTGGGTAAGCTCGTCAAACACTTAATATCATTGTAAGAACCTGATAATTCAAAAAAGCATGTCATATTCAAGTATCATATGAAGCGACAACTTCTAAAATACTTGTTGGCTTAATATCATTGATATGATCTAATGTTTATCCACAAGCATATATATATAAAGAAAAGTAGTTGATGAAATATAAATAAGGTTGGTAGAAATATAAATAAAGTAATTGATATAATCGATTATCTCTAGCGTATACAAGAACTTCGAAAATTTTGCAAAAACCACCTACTTTGACAAATTGAAGAATTTTCAATTCAAATCTATCAAAATAATAATTAATTGAGGTTGGTGTAAAAATAGAAAATTTGATTTTGTGTAAAAAATTTAACTTAAACCCCTAAAAATAAAAAAATGTTTGGAGAGTTAATTTTAGAAAAATTTAATAGGAAAACTCGAACTGCTCTAATGCATGAAAATGTGTTATCTAGAGTTGATGAACTTTTTTCTAAAAATGTACTTGGTAAAATAAACTATTTGTCACTCTATGATTTGTGTATCATACATGTGCACAAGATTTGAGGCAAATTATCCGATGTCATTAGTTCATATCTTAATGTTATGAACTTATTATATTTTATGAAAATCCCTAAATTAAGGATCATTTGTGAAACAATGAATATGAGGGAAAAATTAATGTGAGAGGAATTTAAATTTTCTTAAACATTGTGCAAAATCAAATATCTCTAACATTTCGGGATGAAGAAAGTATATCAATATATAATTTATAGAACTTCATAAAATTAAACAGGATTGGAAATGGGGAGTTGTTTTTCAAGAAGGATCTCAAGGATGTTGCAGAGTTGTTTGGTTACTTACTTTACTAGTATAGGGTGTTATTTAAATTTGAAAGACATTGTTATTAGTACTTTTAATTCTGTTTCTATCAATTCATAACCATGTAATAGCCGGAAATTCTACAAACAATTATTCTCTGATTAATGATATGTATTATCTATCAAATTTTTTTTTTATAGAACTTTAGACATGAGTTTTGTTGAATTCTTGATAAATAAAGGTGAATAGAAAAAAAATACTAAACCAAGTTATACATTATTTATAGAAATTAAAAGTTTTAAATGTATAATTTTTTTTTCAAATCCATTCATTTAGTCAATAAATGGTTATAATCTATATCACCAAAATCAATAAAAATTGCTTTTTCGTGTAAACAATATAATTATTCCAATTGAACATCAACTTTTTACACTATTATAAAACAAAAAACAATATGAAAATTTCCATCATCTCAATATTTTCATGTACTAGGTGTTAGGTTAAACTAAATATTTCAAATATGCAAAAATTCTGTATGAGAGCATAATAGTTCTATTCTAGCAGATCAAGTGAACTAGTTAATTTTGTACAATATTTAATTATATGTTAATTAGTTCTTTCATTATTAACATAGACCTTGAATATCTTCTTAGTAGATATATGTTAGTAGGTTAATTAGATAATTATTTTTGTTAGTATTTATTGGTCAGCCTAGATAATTTGTAACAAGACATATATTTTATTAATCAATATATCAAAAGACTAGAAAAATACTTGCAAACATTGATGTACCACTTCTTGTTGTAAGATACTTGTAACAGTGTTATCTATCATTTGGTATTAGAGCTTTTCGATCCAAATGGTGACCACTAGAATATCATACAACCCACCACCTTTCCCAAACACCACTACAAACAACCCTCCACCTCCCTCACCACCACCACTCGAAAATACAGATCCACAACCACTCATATAACTATCCATCGACATTTTGAATGACCTTATACTCTTTCCTTGATGGAATGTCGTGACAGCACCAACAATGCCATATTGGAGGCGGCAGAAGAATAAGCTCGTTTGTATGATCAAGTGGAGGCGGAGTACGGTAAAACAACAATTCCCTACTTTATGCCTTGAGGACAAGTCAAGTTTTCAGGAGAAGTGTTTTGATACGAACCAAGAAACAACCATGCATGATAAACTTATTCTAGAAGGAAGACTAAGTCAACTTAGTAGTTAACAATCTGTTAGTTATATTAGCATATGCCTAAAATATCTTTTTAGTGAGTTCATGTAATTAGTAATGGATTAGATAGATAAGTACTTGCTTTAGTATTTAAGGGTCTGTCTTAATCAATTTATCATTGTAAAAATTAATTTTGATTTTGCGTCTTATTGGTCATCTTCCTTATGCACGTGACCAAATGCGCCTTTAGTAGGGGAAGAACCAATTTAGTGATCAAATATGCAAAACAAAATCTAAACCCTAAACCCCAAGACAAAACCATCCAAACCGCACCTATTTCTTTCTTTCAACTTCTCAAAGCATATACCATTATCCATATAGTACATTTTATATATGTATGTAATAAAAGTGACCAACAATTTGAAACAAATGTCAATTTCCACTGGCTTTGCTTTACGTACTCTTCCCACCTTCCCTCTTCGCCTCTGCTTCCGTCAGGTAATACGTGCTTCACTTTTTTAATTTTGAATTTTAATGCTCGACTTTTTTAATTTCGAACTCAACTATTTTTATGTCATGTAACATTTTGTAAAAAAATACCCCGTACTGTATATAATAAGCTAGTACTACCTCCATTTTGAGTTAATTGACACAACTTTAATCATCAATTATTTTTGTTTTAATTGATACAGGTAACTTTCATTTGAATTGAAATTATTATGTTTGCACATTAAATCAACAATACTAGTATTTGCGATACTTTCATTTTATATTATCCAACATACATAAAAATATTTGATTTCAATGTTAACATTTTTTATTTTTATTGGTACAGATAGGTTTGATTTGAACCGAACTTATCATGTTAATAGAAAAGTAGGCTGAAAGTTCAAAACTTGACAATCTTTTTGGGACATATTTGAGTTCAAAGTCATAAAAACCACGGCCATAGGACTCGATCCGGAACCACATCATTATGACTAATATCCCGTGGTTACCGGACTAACCCTTGGTTATACACATAAACAGGTGCATTTGAGCTGCGTTGCTGCTGTAGAAGCATGTGATGAAACAGATGGTGGGAAATGTAGGTGTAGAGCTTCTTACTTTTGTCGTTTTTTTGCGATTTCTGTACGTGTATTTTTATTTGGCATTTCAACTGATTGTAATGTTATTTTGTTCTATTCTTGTTTGAAATTATCGAAGTGGTCGAGGGGGTTTCTGGCAATACAAAGGCGCCAAAATGGAGGAAGTTAAACTCAAAGGATCTTGGATTAACTGACTCGAAAATTCCACGGCCTACAAGGGTAGTTCTTAATGGTCTTAAAAGAAAAGGTGATTGGCTCTTCCGGTACTTATATTATAGTTTGGGTAGAATTCACTATCTTGTATATCGTTACGTTCTCGTACTCCTTCCTTCCATCCCATAAATATTGTTAAGTTTGATTTTCATTCGTCAAAATGAACAAACTTTGTGGTTTTAATTGACACAAGTTGGTCATGCAAACGGAAAAGAATGTGTCTGTATAACAGAGAAGAATGTGTCTGCAAATATCTTTTCATCAACTTCATTGTTGGTCATCAACTACTTGCATCTTGATGTTGTTCCGTCTCTCCTCCTACTTTTGCCTTTACAAAGAACTATTTATTCCACTTCAATTCTAATTATTTAGTATCTGAAAATTTGGTGTATAACATATACAAGCTTGGGTTAAATGTTTTGATTGGTCTTTGTAGGATATGAAGTTTATCTCGTGGGAGGTTGTGTACGAGATCTCATATTGAGACAAACCCCAAAGGATTTTGACATAATAACTTCAGCTGAACTAAAGGAGGTTAGCTTATATTTTGCATTTTAGTTCTCGGATTAGTTTATTTGAACAGACGAGCAATCTGCATCACAGGTCTTATGACAATCATTTCTTATATTAGGTTATCAGTGCCAGATGGCTCTTGAAAGTGAAAGTGATATGATGTTTTTTCATTCGTAAAAAAGTTGGAATTATCACAAGATATGTTCATTTTACCTTGACAATCTTCTGCTGTTTTATACTTCGTGTTTTGATGAACATAAATCACAAAACCAAAGAATATGAAGACCTCTTATGTTTTGTAAATGAATACTGAACTTCAAGTATTTTGATGTGAGTGGGTATGGTAATTCTGTAGTTGCGAACATGTTGCTTTAAGTTTGGATTAAAAGAATATATAATGAATATAGAAACAATTATGGTTCGTTCCTGAAGTATATTTGAACGCTAATGTTTCCCATGAAATAAAGGAATTATGCTTCTACGCTTTGAAAATTCTTTCATCAGGTCTAAGACCTTGCTTGGTCATAGCATCAAATGTATAAGCTCTATTGTATATGTAATTGAACCAAGTCTACGATGATTTCTTTGATTTGCATTCGCAGGTGATGAGAACATTTTCACGATGTCAGATAATTGGAAGACGATTCCCAATCTGTCATGTTCATGTTGATGATACCTATGTGGAGGTTTCTTACCCTTTTCCAGATCTTTGTTTGAATTTATTTGGGTTTCCATTGGATCGAGGAAGTCATGCAAATGATGTCTGCACATTATCCGTCATTGATCAGGTCTCAAGCTTTAGCACTTCTGCTGCGAGATCCAGAGGGGATTTAAGTCTGGCCTTCGGAGATCCTGGCAGCTGTGATGATGAAGATTACAAGCGCTGGAAAAATTGCTTGCAGAGAGATTTCACAATAAACGGGTTGCGGATTTGACCCTTGTAACTTCAACACCATTAAGTTTTATTCTCTTCTCTGTTTGTGTATTTCTACTCTTCTTTCCTTGTTTCTTTGCTGTGGTTATTGGTATTAGCATTTACCATAATTTCTGGTTCCTTGTTTCAGATTGATGTTTGATCCATACGCAAAGTTAGTCTACGACTACACTGGAGGTGTTGATGACATAAAAAAAGCTAAAGTGTGCATCTTTCATCTATTCCCTTTTGACAGCTTTACTTAGTTAATAAGCTTTGAACATAATCTTTTGACCCATTCACACCAGGTACGAACAATAGCTGCAGCCAGCCATTCTCTGATGGAGGATCGTGGTGAGTGCATGGTTGTTTTAATATGTGTTCTTGTCGAGAACAGAAAATATGCTAATTAATTTTGAATAACAAAGTTGTGTTCGGGTAACTTTTACTTTGATAAATAGTTAAATGTAGTTATGTTTACACTACTTCTTTTCTTAAATTGGTAGACAGTTATAGTAACTCCAACTTAAGCTGAAGCTTATTTTACTTGCTTGTGTCATGTAGATTATACAAGACCACATTTAGTCTCTTCCCTTCAAATATAGACATGTTTCCTGAATGTTCTCCCGAACTAAGATAGAAATGTTGACTAGACAGCTGACTTTTATTATTTATTATTATTTTTAAGTTTCACAAATTTCAACTAGTACTCCAGTAAAGTTCAAATGACTTGATTTAGTGTAGCTTTTTGGTGATGGGCAAAAATATATCCCAAAAGTGGTAGATGTGTTAAGTACAGTGACTGACTATGTGTGACAAATCCAATTGAACTTATAAAAGATGGAAGGGGGTTGATTAATATCCATATTTTTTAGGTATTATAGTCTTGAGGTGATTCTTGTGAGAGTTCCAAATGATCTTTTCTGGGAGTTAGAGAGTTCATTTCAATCCCTTTTTACGCATCACTGAAATTTATGGGTTCGGATGTGAGGGTTTTAAAATCTAACTTAAATTAGTCCAAGCTATTTGGATATATAAAATAGATTTGGACTTGAAATTCTTATTGATGGATTTGTAATTGTAATGAATTTCAAATGGTGTATGAAGGTATCATTTCAAATTCATTGGTTCTCAATCTTGAATCTGGAATCCAGATTCATCCATCCAAATGCAACCTGCAAAATGCAGCATTGTTGCTCCACTGTCTTTCCTATATAACTACTTTTAGCTTTTACTTTAAATGCTATTATAAAACTTTCTTTCTCTTCTCCTGCACAGCCCGCATTCTTCGTGCAATAAGAATAGCTGCTCGTTTGGGTTTTCGATTTGAAAGAGAGACTGCTCTTACAATAAAAAGATTGTCCCATACAGTACAAAGGCTTGACAGGGTATGTGACGTTTCCTAATCCTGCTTGTTTACTCATTCTTACTCCCATTCTGGTTACTGTTTCACATTTGTGATGCGTTTATTTAGGGAAGGCTCCTGATGGAAATGAACTACATGCTAGCATTTGGTTCTGCTGAAGCTTCACTGAGGTTGTTATGGAGATTTGGCCTCTTACAAGTTCTTTTACCAATTCAGGCAGGTATGTTTTCTAATTGGTTCGGCTCATTTAGCATTCAATAATTTTCTAATTTTTATTTTTGCACAGGCAGCTTATCTTGTCCAGATTGGCTTTAGGAGACGTGATAAGAGATCTAACATGCTATTGGTAATTCCTTTTCTCTAGTCATTTGTCTTTCATGCTGTGGGTGTTATTTTGAAATCCGGAATTGCCATTTAGATGTTATAAGCAGATTCCTATGCAAATTATGTTAGCTTTGATGAATTTGTGCATGATCAAGATGATAATCCAATTTTCGAATCGGGTGGAATTGTATATGCACTCTTTCAGGATTTTCTTACTTTGTAGTTCATTGGGAGCTTTCTTGTCCCATGTTGATAACATCAACCCCTAGAAAATGGAAAAAATATCCCGCACGAGTATTTGAAATTCAGCTGATGCCTTCTTTCATAAATTCAATGGTGGTCTCATCTTATGATTTGTTTCATATTTCGTCCTTGTCTTGCATGCATTTAGATAATCTGGCACGGGCCTAGTATTAAAGAGAAATGAGAATACTGTTGTAGTGTAGTTTATCTGTCGGGTTTATAATCTTCTTTCAGTTCTTATCATACATCCGATTTGAATTTGTCGCTTGTTGCTTATGATCTAACACAAACATGATTGTCCAGTTGATCTGGGAGCAAGACTTACTTCATGTTCTTTTATCTTGTTATTCTTCACGAGTTTGTCTTGTATCTGTTTGTATTGAGATCATACTATATTTTGTAAGTTGCAATATTCAACATAAGCACTTAAGATATGGATCCCCTTAGTAGACCTCCTTTGATCAGTATCTAAAATGAGTATAGTACTATAGTATTTCGCTAGATCCAGCCAATTGTTTAATTTTATGAATACTGTAATTGGATTCTAGTTTATCTTGAGTATCTTTTAATCTCATTGACTATTCTTTCTTGATACCGTATGCAGTCTTTGTTTTCCAACCTTGACAAACTTTTGGGACCTGACAGACCATGCCACAATAGTTTATGGTGAGATCTTATCTATATTTTTATTATTTTTTATACTGCCTCATTCCCGTAGTTTGACTCATTAGAACTTGAGGATATATGAGACAAAATCATTTTTGAGTTATTTATCCTTTCTCCTGGGACTCAATGGTACACCATATCCTGTTCAAGAAAGGTTGCACCTCCTTCCCATTCTAATTATTATATTTGCTTATTTCAGGTTACCAACGCTATGCCATATTTTGACCAAATAACATACAAACAATTCATGATTGCCATATTTACAACTTTAAAAGCCAAACTTCTAAATTTTGGAAAATGTCAAAATAAGTAAAATAATATGGGAAAGAGGTGTCTTGTTTTACTTTATGTAATGATAATTAGTCTCTGGAAATAGGTCATTATTGTTCATTAATATATTGATGCATCAGAAGCTTATAGTAGCTACTTTATTGGGAGAAAAGGCTCACCATTGGATGATATTCAGGGTTGCAATATTAGCACTCCACAAGGCACTCTCTGATGAACCAAGAGATCCTTTAGTGGTTGCTGCATTTTCACTCTCTGTTTACAATGGTGGTGACTTATCTGAAGCTTTAGACATATCGAGAAAGATTGACGAAACACATGACAGAAGCTTCCATGAATTATTGGAGCATCAGAACCTAAAACGTTCAACACTAAAAGATAAAGTCCTTCATTTGGCATCGTCAGTTCTAGATGCTGTTTCCAGTATGAGTGATGTGTATTGCGTATCACGGGCCATGGCTGCATATCCACAAGCACCACACTCTGATCTGGTAAATTGTCTCATATATTTAATAAGTAATTAGTGGAAAATAAGCTTGCTGTCGGAGCAGTTTTTGTTTTCAATTTCTGTATAAGTTAAGAAATTGACTGGAGCATTTTTTGTTTTCAATTTCTGTATAAGTTAAGAAATTGACTACACATCCCACATAAATATTAGGGTAAAGAAGGTAAAAAGCTGGTCGCTTTCACGCATACATTTCTTTTAAAATTACTTTTTTTTTATCTTACAAGAGATTATTCTTGATGTTATAAGATACGATCATGGCTAAGAATTCTGGCACATTAAAGTGATTAAACATATTTCATCCAACGGAATTCTTGCTAGCAGCCAGTTAATCAGATCTAATCAAATTGAATTATTTTAGTCCAACAGTTTTAGAACGATTGCATTTAGTTGCTTTTGGAAGCATAACATTTCTTTGAAAATAGTCTGCAAACATCAGAACCATTTTTAGTTGCTATTTACAAACCTGATACAACCTGCAAAGATTCATGTCATTTGATTTAGAATGTGGTCATATTACTATTCTTTGTTCTTTTTGATCTGTGATCATTTTTCTGATTATAGTACATGAAACGTAAAAGTATACTGAAACATTCAAATCTGGCTGATGAATAAGTTTTCTTCTATATTTTGTTTTCTTTTTCAGTGGCCTGAGTTGTGTAATTTCATGTGTGAAATACCCTTGCAATTTGCAATGTGAAACTCTCACTGCAATGGATGGTCTGACTTATTATTTGTATAATGTATTTGTACAGGTTATTATCCCATTGCCACTATTCTTGAGCGTATGCCGGATTTTTGAATGTGTTAAGAGGGGGAAGGAGAAAGGATTTGCGCCTAAGCACTGTAATAAAATTGATTATGAGTTGTTAGCTTCAGGAAGCTTGTCGGAAGTTCGCCATGTATTTGCAAGAGTTGTCTTTGATACCATATATCCCATCACGTCGAGTTAGTGTGCAAATCTGATAACTGGACCGGAAGAGAAACTGTCACGGTCAGTTCGTTATTCTCTTCCATTTGGTTGATAATTATAGCATACACAATCTTTATTCACTTTGCAGCTCATTACTTTGTAGAACATTCATTCAATTTGCAGATCATTACTTTGTAACCAATAAAAGAAAATTGATATTTTTCCATGTTTTCTGTCTTTGTTCAAGTCCTTGCACTAAATTTTTATTCTTTCTCAAAGTAAATGCTGTTAACACTGTTAGTTGGTTAATCAATTAGTAACAAATCACAAGGTTACATATAATAACTCATTTTTTACTCTTGTCCAAAATCGGATTTCCTATTTATGATTGCATTAAAGCTATGAGGATAAATATTCAAGAAAGAAGAGAACATATAATACAATCTATATTTGGGCACTACTAAACTAATTCTCAAACATGAGAATTCTGGGTATAAGTCCATATATTTAAAGATTCTGATATGTAATGAAACTCTATTTTTTGTATTTTACTATATACTTTTAAATCATTACAAATCCCAAAAAATGAGATAATATAGCATTATAAGATCTCTTATATTGATGCTCTTAACATATAGCCAACACCAGAAGGACCTTCTCACTTACTCACAGGAGCCACAGCTGCAGGGGCAGCACCACCTGTAGTCGGCCTACAAGATGGAGATATCTCATTGTTAATTGAAGCATGAATGCAGGTTTTCATTTGAAGATTTTTAAAAAATAAATAAAAAGATTCCTCGTCTTGCATGAGAATCGAATCCAAACTTGTTCTTTCTTGAAGTTAAAGAGGCGAAGATATCCAAGAGGAAATAGGGTTGACCAACAGAACAATGGGCAAATCCCAACACTATTATCTCTTTAGTATGATTAGTATCATAAACGAGCCTAAGACGAGTCAAAGGCTCAACAAAGTTTACTCGAAAAACTAGTGTTTACTTGATTCAACACTGATGATCTCTTTAGTATGATCAGTATTGTAAACAATAGTTAAAGGCTCGAGAAGGTTTACTTAGAAAGCTTGACTCGATGTAGTACAACCCAGACAAAAATTAATAAGTTCGATTGATTTCGAGTAGAACACTTGAGATTGAGTCGAACCAATCACTCATAGTTCTGTATGGTTAGACTAGACTTACGTATGATTGTGAAACTATCTACTCCTATAACAATATTGTAAGGCAGGAGAAACTTACAGTCCAACAAACACTTTGAAGGCGTCATAACTACCCCATTGTGCTCCAGTAAGGGTACCTACCATGACTATTCGAAGAGGAAGTCCTCGAGTGCACAACCCCATCACACCAAGCTTATTCACAGCCTGCAATATACAAATATCATGCAAGAATGTAGAAAGAAATAATTGGTAGATCAGATATGTGATGTGTTTTGATCTTCAAAATGTTCGTCTTTTACTTGCATCGCCCACGGTTGCTCCCTTGGCATTGTTGAGGAATGACACTAAGTTATCAGCAGGGTGCGACACAATAGCCCAGAATACTCCTGCCACATAACCACCCACGAAGCTCACTCCGAGCTGAAAACCTTTGGTACATTGATCCTTTGGCGTGGGAATGGCGTATTTGTATAGATTCTCGACGATAGTCTCAAATGTAGCGAACTTCATCATTGGACTGCAAGACATAAGTCTTGATTATCAATAATGTTTTCTGTAGGTGATGGCTCTAAGAGAATTCATACATGTCATTATATCAATAGACTCTGAATTTTCTGATATTGTTTGTAACAAATTTCTATGAGCAAATTAAGCAAAACTAGAGAGTAAAGGAAAAGAAACTTTACATGGAATCTGTCTTCCCCAAAGTGGAACAAGTCCCTTGTAAAGCCTGAAACATAACATAAAAACATAGTCCTAATCAATTTCAAGCTGATTTTCAGGAACACTATTTGTTTGGTTTTCTTAAAAATCATACCCTCCAGCGCCTTCTGCCCTGACGAATTTCGGGAGCCCATCGGACAAGCCCCTGGCAAAACCAGGTTGAGTTTGGACACGAACCTTGACGGCCTCAAAAGGGCAGAGTGCAACATCAGCAATAAGTTCAGCCGATGCAGAGCCAGCGAGGTAGATGAAGGTCTTGTACTTGATAGCATTCTCTGGACCAGCCAGGTCTTGTAACATTAACTGACTATAGTTATGATTTTAAGAGATCAAGTTACATTTTGTGTGTCACGTTCTCTCTTAATATCTTTACTAGTGTTTTATAATTTTTAAATTAATTTCCTGACCTGCATGTTACATTTGACGAGATCAAGAGGGGTGACGGTCATGTGTGTTAAGAGAATCCTTACGCCGGCAGTACATGCACCATAATACGCCGGCGAAAACATCTTGATAGGCTCATTTGGTGATTAGATCATTATAGGAGAATCCTTACTCATATTGCTCATTATTGGTGGTGATGAAGGTAGGTTGTTCACCATTCCATGATGTTGAAATCCATTTTCTTGATTTTCCAATTCAACAACCCCCTTTGTTGATGCAAATGAAGAAGAGTACAAAGCTTGGTATTAATGATTGCTTAATTTTACTATTCAGAATGCCATTATCTTCCAATCTTCTTGATCAATAGAATAAGGAGGTTTTTTTTGAGCGAGTATACTTACCATTGAGAGTGATGAAAATGATGTATTGAGTGGGCAAGAAAAGCAAGGGGAGGCAGGCACCTGAAAATGAGGATAGGTCCAATAGAGAAAATTCTGAAAGCTAACTATTTGTAAGTATGGTCAACTCATCATTAAATTATTACTTTAAGTAGTTTTTAATCTAATGGTTAAGATTAAAAGGGTACTTCAGTAATTTTCTTACAATTACATTTTTACAAAAGAACTAAAATAAAATAAGAAGAAAAGATTGGGAATCACTTCCCCTTTGGCTCTTGCAACCCTATACCCCCTCAGCTCTTCTTCTTCTCACAGCCGACACGCCTTCAGTTATTCTCCGGCGATAACGTACTCTCCATTGACATTTCACAATTATTTTTAAACATCAAATATTTAAGTAAACTTTATTACCCCCAACCCATCCATGAGCCTACCCACCACCACCTCCTCCAAATTTCCGCCTCCCACCTTAACCACTCACCCCATTACTTAGTTAAGCCGCTAATCCAGAATATATATGAATTGAATCACGATAAGCTGTGAATTGTATTTAGAAGATGAATACTTGATATGTTTCGATACAAGCTTGATTGGGCTTAGTATTAGTTTCGGTGAAAGATGAGGAAAATTAAAAAATACGGAATCTCTTGACAGATATGTATCACGATTAGCTGTGGGCTGATATTTGTTTTCACCAGAATTGTCGGGCTATGGGTAGATTTGAGTGGTAAGGGAACTGCTTGCGTTCGGCCATTCTTATTTATTGATTTATTTTATTGTTGTATATGTATAATTTATTATACCATTTTTGTTAATGCGAAAGGCCGGGATGAAGTTTTTCCTGTGAGCATCACCGGTATAATCGCTGATAACTGTGTTCTCCAAAGAAAATTCGGACAATTTAGTTCTCATCTAAGCGTTAAAACAACGTAGGTTCGAGATACGTTTACTCATGAAAGGATCATATTCATTGATTCGATCTATTCAATAACGAAGTTTCAAGATGCGATAAACCATGCATGACGGATAAGGACAAATACCAAGGATCGGAGTTCGGTAGGACTTTATTTATTCGGGAGTCCTTGTTTGCTCACATCGGGTCTTTGCATTGCCTATGCTATATAAAGATCTCAAGACCAAATATTGAAGGGGGCAATTACTATTTTATTCATCCATAAAGAATTCTTGAGAGCAAACACGAGTGTTTAGTATAGGCGAGTTTGTTGGGGAGAAATTCTTTAATCTTCTAAATCTAATGTATGATCATAGAACGAACCTGCTATAATAATGACAGAGCGATCATTGTAAAATATACAAGTCGAACACCGAGTGTCGGCTAATGGGAGAAATATAGATAGCGGATCCTGGCCTGTAAAGAGACAAGGTTAGTTGTGACGCCATGGGCACGTTTAGCATTTGTGTAAGTCCTACCCGTAATTACTCATTGTTTAGTGGATTCTCCTCAGCCGCCTCAGACTTAGTCAAGTTAACCGAACTAGGTTATCATTGCGTGTGTTTTTATTTTCTCTGCATTTAGTTATCGAGTTCCGCTATCGATTGGTTTGGCTTGACAACTGTCAGTTTGAAGAATCGCTCACTATTTTCAATCGTATCGTGGAGCGGCACTCTTGAGCGCCAGGAAGTGAGACCAGGAATCCAATGGGGAGGAAACCACAAAGCTCAATTACTCGTCCTCCCCGACTTGATGGGACAAACTACCCTTATTGAAAGCTAAAATGACTGCCTTCACGAGAAAGTCTATGGCAGACACGGACATGGGAAGTGTCAAGCATTCTGGATGCTTGGACAACACCCACTAAAAACAATGTCAATGAGTCGTGTCAAGCGGCCAGCAACATCGATTTAATGTGCAGAAGCCGAATGGTTCTTGGGAAATAGCAAGGCCTCGAATCTCATTTTCTGGTAAGGCCAATCCATAGTGTTCAAACTTATCAGCCTCTTGCACGGTCGCTAAAGAGGTACGGGAAATTCGCATGTTCTACCAGGAACCCAAAATGGTAATGTTCACTTCAGCTTACTACGTAGATGTGGGTATCCGAATGTGGAGGAAGAGACCATTACTACCTACACCTAAGATTAAGGATCCCACAATGAATCCTTTCTTTAGGCGTAAGACGAGTAACGAAAGTTCATTTAAAGTGCTTTGATCCTCCCAAAAGGTTTCGTCATTGTTACCAAGTAACGAGGAAGCCCAGGATTTATCAACTATGGATTTGATGAGTTGATTGGAAATCTTACCACCTTGAAACGACGCCAGGCAACATAACCTAGAAAGAAAAAAGGGTGGCTCTATGGCCTCTACGCTGTGAGCAACTCGTATAGTGAGAAGAGAATTAGAACTGTGAAATATGTTGCCAAGAACTTTAACAACAAAACCCCGAAATACTGGGACAAGAACCTTATTTGAGGAAACATTCCAGCGCTTCACCAACAACCGATGCGGACGGGAATAAGTCGAAGTTTAGAGGGTCGCGCAGCGGAATGTGCAAAGCGCGCCGGGCGGAATACAATGCGTTGTTGAACGATTTGATTATTCAGTCAATGTCCTAACTACGCAGTTAAGCAATCCAAGAGCGCCATACCACCCCGTTCTGATTTAAGAAATTGAAGAAGAGGGAAGAAAGAACAAATAAAGTGAGCAACTTTGTGGCTTTGAATCGCCAGACACAAAGGAGATCGTAGTCAATCCAAAGCAGGTCAATGAAGGCATCGAACAGGATTTAGCCGATTTGTGAAATAAGAACTTGAGTTAAGAAAAGAGCTATGGGCAAACTACCAATTGTTGTTCATAAAATGGTCGAAACTGACTCAGGCTTACACCTCAGGAGAAGCTGAAAGAGTGGTCTTGGTGAAGAAAACGAGGATCTAACGAAGTGTGTCGGTGAGACGTGTTCGGAGATACGTATTTCTAAGACAAGATTCATGTATTGATCAAAGGAATCAAGACGATGAACCTGGCTGCATAAATACCCCGATTTAGATCTTCTCTGCGAATGTATGGAAATAATACTGAATTGGGGTTTAGTAGGCGGCTGAAGAAATGCATAACCGCCCCAACAAGTACCTTGTCATGGGGTCAGAAGTCAATCACATTAAGACCATACAGAGGCACCTAGAAAGCACTAATGCTGAGCATGGACATAGCCCCGACGTTACATAATCTACGGGAGAAAATGGGCTAAAGTACCAAAGCAAAAAGAAAGGGTGCGGAAACGAGGTAAATGGTAAGTCACGCGTTTTACATCTCCAAAGCTACAATGACGTGACGGGTACTTTGATAAATAAGCTGTTCAAGCGCACACACGAAAATAAAGCCCATCTAACCAACATCGGCGAGGGTCAAGATGATTACGGACATTTGGTGGAGGAGAGAAAAGTAAAAATAATCAAAGTGGTCAAGTGAACAGCCACAGGATTTCAACCTCGAGATGACTAGTCAAGTGGTCACAACAAACCTCATCGCGATCAAATTATGATAACGGTATGAAAGTTGCTCAACAAGGAAACACGTGAGTCCTGAAACCAACTGATCAATCTTTTCATGCAAGTGGAGTCGATTGACGACACCAAGAATCTCCGACACCTCGTAAAGCACTTGTCTCAAGAGTTCAAGGAGACGCTGACTTATGGCACAAAAAGGTTTAAAGTATACAAACTATCGAATATTCAACAAATTGATCACCAAGCATCAAGCTTGCTCAGGCTTCCACCCCTTTAAGTGTAAAGGAGAAGTCCGGGAATGCCGATAGTAAACAAACCCGTGAGTGAAGTCACACCAACAAGCATAAACAAACGAAAATTAGCCAGAGCGCTGAACTTTTACATATGGACTTAATGGACCCACGCAGTGGGAAAGTATCGCAGTGAAGAAAGTGAAGGCCAGTGTAAGCCGATGATTTCTCCTGTGTAGTTACTGGGTGGAATTTACACAAATCGAGACATTTGACGCTTTCAAGGCTCGCTACCGAGATTCAAAGCGGAGAAAGAAGCCGAATATCATTGCATTCTAGCCGATCATGGAAGAGAGTCGAGAACTCAAGGTTTCAAGAATTTTGTAACATGTAAGTTGAATCAACATGAATATTCACTCTATCACCCCACAACAAAACGGGATCAAGAGTGAAGACAGATACTCCAAGAGACGAGTCATGTTATATGCAAAAGCACCCGCCTATCAAGCTTCTAGGTCATAAATACTACAACATGTCATATTCATAATCAGATATTTTCTGACGCACTCCCACTACCTCATACGAATATGTGGAGAGTGGAGGTTCCAAACGTGCAATATTTTCATGTTTTAGGGAGTCTGTGCTACATTCTGACTGATAGAGAACCTAGAAAAAAAGTTTGACATGGTAAGGATGAAGGTATTTTCTTGATATTCAAGGAACAATAGCCTAAGTGGTGTACAATAAGCGAACACAGTATCGCTGAGTCAATCATCTCAGTAGTAGATCGGGAGACTTCCACAATCGGGGTTGTGCCAAGATGTGATCACTAGTCGTTAATCCATCGGTTGATCATACCCCATTGATGAAGTGACGTTGTCAAACCAAATAGATACGAATTGATAAACCAAACGCTGGGAATCCTAAGAATCATCCTATAGAGAATATCATCGAGAAGTCGACCGCGGACGACCAATGAGAAGGCGATGGGCTGACTATCGGTACGCGGATTGCTGGGGAAAACATGTTTCATTCAACGAGAAACCTAAGGATGCGAAAGTAGCTCGCTGATGAAAGGCATTGATCACCGCTACGTAGAAGACCGATCCGGGGCTGATAAAAATGATTGTTGTAGGGAATTTAGTTCTGTGGACCGCGGTCAGAACGCCATAGGAACTAAAGCGATTTTCAAGAAAACGATTGAGTCCTGAAATTTCATCGTAAACAAAGGTCAGTCGGGCACGCGGCATACTCGCATCGGTGAGTGACTTGAAGAGACATTTGCCCTGGCTAAAGTTCTACAATCAGTTACTTATCCATCATTGTTCATAAAGTTCAAATCGTTTGGGGATGTGAATGTCCAAGAAGTCTATGCAGAGCAACCAAAGTGGGTCTACGATGCTACTTATCTAGAACACGTATAAACACAAAGAAAAGCCCTACGGACTCAAACAAGCTCCACAAAGCGTAATGAAGGCTCACTTATATTTCTTCTAAAGAATGGGTACACTCGGTGGGGGGGAGTTGATAACACTGCCCACAAGAGAGAAAGAATCGACACGCGGCTCAACTACATAGATGATATCAGATTGAGGAGTTGTCAAACCAACCTAGAAAACAAATACAATACGAGTGCACTTGAAATGAGTACTGCTGGGAACTAAAATACTGGGGTTCCAAATCAATCGACGGGGTGATAGCATATTCATTTCTGCTAAGGGAATCTACGCCAAGAACATGCATGAAGAAATTGCATGAAACTTTAAGGCCAAATGACTCCATTTGCTACACGCGAAAGTCACCAAGACGCAGGACGTGAAAGCCTCGCTGACGCGAGCCCGCATGTGAGTATGATCGGGAGTTCATTTACCTAACCGCAGTTGCACTGGGGACATAAATTTCATTCAGCTATGATGCGCATATCAAGCTTAATCCCAAAGAGAGCCACTGGAATCTAGTAAAAGGATCCTAAATACGCATGCGTACATATAATCACGGGCTTCTATATACCTTCGACACTAATACCACCAGAGGATATCGCGATAACGACCTAAGGCGAACATCGAGATGTGAAAAGAGTACACGTATCGAAAATGAATCATGCCTGACAATTGCTAATTTTATCAGCTGTTTCCGCATTTCACGTATGATATATTTTGTAGTTGTTAATTCCATTCATTCATGTTGTCGATTTTTCATGTTTAAGTGAAATTATTTTATTTTAAAAAATTTAAACCCGAAACTAATTAATAATAACTACCGTATAACCCCTGGACTAATATACACACCCAAATATTTTTTAAGACCGAAACGACTATTTTACCTCGAATATAATTTTGTGAATTACTCTACTTAAAAATAGTGTAAGAAATAGCTGATTTCACCCCAAACACTTATTTGGTGTGTGTGTATTACAGCTCATAACCCCCCACCCCCTAAACCCCCAAATTTCACTATCAAATCAGAGGCCCCTCTTTCCTTTCTTCTCCTCCTCCGTCGCCGTCAACCTCCTCCGCCGTAGCCCTTCCTCTTCCTCCCCACAGTCACGTCGCCCTGCCCGTTCCCCCTTCTCCCTAAAAACCACCCCACCCACGGCCCCACCCCCACCCCTCTCTATCCCTACCCCCACCCATACCCCTCTCCTACCCCTACCCAGCACCCCCACCCCTCTGCGTTGACTTTTTTTGCAATTTTGACTTCATCAATAAAAAATGGGAGAAAGGAAGGTGTTGAACAAATATTACCCACCAGATTTCGATCCAGCGAAGCTTCCACGTATGTAGGAGGCAACCGAATAACCAGCAGATTAAGGTTCGGATGATTCTTCCGATGAGTATCCGATGTGGCACTTGCGAGAATTACATCTACAAAGGCACCAAATTCAATTCCCGAAAAGAAGATGTCGTCGGCGAGTACTGAAAAATTATTATATATTTCTAATTATTGATACGTTGTTAATTATTGTATCGTGTTTCTGATTTAGAGTATAATTACTTGTTGATTTAGTTATTTTGAGTTTGTATGTAATTTTTAATTTTGTATATGTTACTATATTTCTAATTTTGTAGATAATTGTTTGTTACCGTGGGTTTTTTATTTTTATTTGGTATATGATTATTTGTTACTGTATTTTGGAGCTGGTTGTCGATTAGATGCAAAGATGTTGAGAACTGAGGCAACTCATGTTTCCTCGGTGGTGAATGAGACCAAGAAGCCTGTACAGGGACTATGACTATTTTCAAATCAGATGCCCCATGAAGGAGAAGAACATAACAAAGAATGTGCCGACAGCGCATAGTTCTCTTTGGTAATCTAGCTTTGGATGTGATTACAATGATTTGAGTTATCTATATTGGTATTGAAATCATCACTTTCTTTCTCAGTGCTTGATTTGAAGAAGATTGAGAAATGTATGAGTGACCCTGAGGCTGATGAAGACAACCCTACTTAAGGAAGAGCAAGGTGCTCAGTATTTTAGTTACTTAATTTTGCTAAGTGATGTTTTTAGCATTTCTTTTAAATTGTAGGTTGGGAGAGGTTCAATGGTGATGTAACAATATTGCCTACCCTTGTTGTCAACAATCGACAATATCGAGGTAATTTGCTGATTTTCCATAAATTTAGTAGTTTCTCTTATTAACATACAAGCTTTCAGGGTTGAAAAAGGTGATGTCCTGAAGGCAATATGCGCTGGTTTTGAGGAAACTACAGAGCCTGGAGTTTGTTTGAGTGATGGTAAGTTTCTATTGCCGGCTCTTGACAAATCATTGTTTAAGATGATTATGTCTCACACAATGCACCACTCATATTCTTTGTACGAGGAGCTTGATGATATTGAGTACTAAGATAAAATTTACTTCGTTGCATCCAT
Organism: Lithospermum erythrorhizon; assembly: GCA_019722365.1. Classification (NCBI taxonomy): domain Eukaryota; kingdom Viridiplantae; phylum Streptophyta; class Magnoliopsida; order Boraginales; family Boraginaceae; genus Lithospermum; species Lithospermum erythrorhizon. The sequence continues at coordinate 9,397 of JADFUC010000912.1, read as the reverse complement.
TATTGATCATCATCGTGACTTAAGTAAACTTCAAGTTTTCACTTCTTTTCATGGCATTATTGTACTTTGTTCAACCTTTTAGTGCTTGAAGTAGTATATGTCATCAAACTCACCTTAAATTTAGCTTAAATATATTTTATACTTTAGAATCTAAGGATCAATTAGCGCTTTTTATCGTTCGTGGTAAATAGAACATGTATTCAAGCGCTTCACGGTGTTCTTGTATCGTCAGCTTACATATACGAGCCGTAAGTAATACGCCGAAATTGGGTGAACTATTTTTTCCGAGAATTTGTGTTCTTGTTGGCTTCAAGGCCTACGTGAACTCTTTTATTTTCTCTGCCGATTAATTGTTAAAAATCGACTACGCCATATGCTTTATTGTTGAAGTATTTATGTGGATTCCATTTGATTCATTTGATTCATTTATTGAGTAGTAAGCAATATGACGAGAAAATTGTTTTTTTCGAGAACTTGTATACACTAGAGTTTTTATTGTCAGCGTATATAATAAATGTCTTAATGCTATGCTCTACTATTTTCCTACATGGTTACCTTGGAACTGCTAGAGATTAGGTTCCCATTATGAAATCTTTGTCCATTTACTGCATATGACTGATGTTTTATTATATATCCACTGACCTCCAGTATTTAATCCCCTATGAAAATGATAAAAGCATTTATTTATGGTAGCTGCATGAGACCGCAATTGAAAAGACTGAATCATGGCTTATCAGTAAATGTTGATGGTATATACATATATGTAAAATAAAGAACATGCTTATTTATTATTTATCATTTTATGGGCACGTAATCAAAGATACATACAACTTCATTAGTTTAGCAATTATGCAAGCTATTTTTAATATTTGCAATAGACAAATAACTTTGGGTATTTTTTATTCGGCTTATCGAATTTTCAATAATGTGTTTGACATACTATGAATTATATCTTATTGGATTATTTGAATAAGTTAATTATAATTTTATCAATATATTTTCTCGTTATTTATTCATATATGATAAAATGTTTCTTCTAGTTTTCATAATAATGATAATTATTAATCATAATAATAATAATAATAATAATAATAATAATAATAATAATAATAATATCAAGTGTTACCTAATAATGAATAACGCATACATAAGGTAAAAATATGATCGAAAGTGTTCTTAAAGATATTTAAAATGTTACTAATAATAAAAAGTGATACATATATAATCAAATAAGGTTTTACTTAAAGACATTTAGAGATATCTAAAAGTGATACTAATAGTAAAATAGCATTTAAACAATTCGGACATCTAAAAGCGTTACTAATCAGGAAATAAGGTTACAACAAATAAGTATTAAAAAATGTTAAGATATCTAAAATGTTACTACAAAGAAAATGTAACTTAATCACCCTGTAACACTTTAAAAGTGTTAACAGTCTTCTAAAGGATACATAAGATAATTTTATGTAACACGCATTAAAAGTCAAGTACTGCACTGATCGTCGATACCCAAGAACATGTAGCACACGCAAGCGCAAGATCACCCAAAAGTGCTACCTATGGGCTATAATGACAATTGACCGCTTACGATCACTTTACAAGCACACTAAAAACCATTTTTCTACTAAAGGACATCTCGAGTGGATGCTTTTTCTATAGAATAATTTGGCTCATGGTTCGCAAGAAACATAATTCTGTCTCTCTACCGCTGAATCGAATATATAGTCATGGAAGTAGTCGCACACAGCTTTGACCTGGATTTAAGCAAATGCTGTGAAGAGTACGGTGTCAAACCAAAGAGTCATGATACTCTAACGCGACAACACGAGCCATAAGTTATTTAACTTGCATAAAGGATAGTATTTAAGCATTAGGATGGATATTCGACATCACTTCATTGTAGATCCGGTTGAAGAGAAAGTTGTCTAGTTGGAGCAATGAAGTAGCGACAAACAAGTCAGTCGATATTTTACAAAAGTGGGTCGGATGTGAATCAATTTCAATATCTTAGAACTACTCGGGGTTACGTGGTGAATAACAGCAATTAGCCAAATTTATAACACCTTCTAGAGCCAAGCAGCACACTGACTTATAATGGCTCAATCCAAGTTACAAAGTTGAAATTGGCGGTTATTTGGGCATTGAATGCATGCAGTTTTTCTATGGAACGCCAAGGATTTGGTGGATTCTCTTCTACTCAAATACAAATTCAACACTAATCACTCACCTGCTAATCACTAACCCTCTTCACATTCAAAAACTCACAAAATCTCTCACATTCAACAACTCACAAAATCTCCCCTCTCAAACTTGTCTTCTCAAGAAAAATGTTGAACGCCCCAAGAGGGTCCCAAGTCAAGGAAGCGTAAAAGGTCACGAATAAACGAGGAGAAACACCCTCCAATCAATCCCTCCACCTGTCCCAACACATGGTGTTGCCCCACTACAATCACTACCGATCTTGTCGCTCCCCCCGGAGACGAGGTAATCCCAGGATTTAACATGATTTAGGCACGTGAATAAAACGAATGGAGCCTAACCATGCAAAAAAGAGGAAAGACTCAAAGGTCCCCAATTGTTGATACGGTAAGAACCTAAACCCAAGCTCGATTCCTGTGTAGAGTGATAGTTTCGAATTGTACGAATCTCCGCGAGGTGTCGAGAATGCGGTCACTTCGAGGCATAAGTGTGAGATGTTCATGTAAGTAGAGAAATCTGAGAGATTATCAAGGTAATGATAATCTAGAGGAGATGTACAAGTCAATCCACGTGTCACAATCACCTTCAAGTAGATACTATAAGACCTAAAGTTCATAGCTCAGAGCCATATATGCTGCTGATATCCCTGACTAAAGTAAAGTGGTAAAAGAGAAATGAAGGATGTATCAGAAAACAGGAGCCCCTGAGTTCTTGTAAGCAGTAAGGTCTTTCCATCCGTGAAGAAGACGACGATATTATAATAGTGTCATCCACCTTATCGACGGCGATTGTCGAAATGGCCGTCAGCTTGTACAAGGCGCCTATTAGGTTTAGGAAGAGATCCCCGATGAAGTCTATGGAATACGCATAACCTAAGCATTTAGAAGAAATCGAGAGGAAAGCTGAGAGAGAAAAGGAGAGAGCGGTGGCCATGGAAAGTTAAAAGGATCGCATCCTAAAAAGGAGAGAAAAGTGAGCGCGATATCTCAACCTAGAGTTCGTATATATAAGTTTGTGATTGATGATTTTGCAGTTCGAGAAGAGGGATGTCTTGAGACTAAAATCAGGGCCAAGGAGAAACTAAGAGTCAATGACAAGAGAAATGGTAATTTAAATAATCATGGATTCGCGCAAGAATGTGTTAAGTATCTACGGATGGTCAGATTTCAGCAAGTGGCAACACTGTTGTATGGAAGTTCGCGCATGTAAACATCTCATAGAAAGATATCTACTGAAGTCACCTACAACAAACTTACCTATACTGAGCAATGGGCGTAGACTGCTAGGAATTAGTGTATTTACATCAATCTCAATCGACTGCTAACTAGTCGAGAGTTTATTTGCAATGTGTCGAGGAGACACAGTATTCCTTACAAGTCCCATGTTTCATAAGGTGAAACCGGTAGGCTTCAATCACCCAACATCGATCAACAACACTATGAGCTTGGGGACGGGCGAGCCCATGTACACCTAAATTAGGAAGAGACCGGCGGAGCGGACTGAAAGCACGAACGCTTGGCCCGCAGCAGTAATAGAAGCTTCACATCTCGAGTTTGAGGTACGTAGTTCTTTCACAAGGACACCCATCACAACCTCGCGCCTACCAAATAATACAAACGCGAGGAAGCCTTTAGGCAAAATATTGTACGCTGATGCAAGACAGCATGTTTCAATGGTAGCATCATTTGATCGACAGGATCATGCCAAAACTGGAGCAAAGTCAGCCACCTGGCTTTCCTAGCCTCATCTGGCCGCTGTTTATAACTCAAAGATCCAACTGCCTATAAGAAAGCCAAGACGGACTTCGGAAGAATGCAAAGCTCGACTATGTCGATAAGTCAATAAAAGTGGAAGCATGTTCTCGACGTGGAATTCAATGCGCCAGTATCACCGAACTGTTTCTTGAAGGAGAAGTTGCAAGCATGCTGTTCGTTGCCCATGAGAGGAGTCAAGTAGGGTCGACCGCATTTAGCTGCTAATGTCCTAGCATCGTAATCAAGGCCAAAACTACGCCCAAGTCGCGAGTCCCTTCAAATATCAATGCCTCTATCGATCATCCCGCGCTCGCTGCTACCACATCCGCTATAATCGCCCTCGGCTGCGGACGACTTCAGACGCTCTCGTAATGTTTTATGTTTTCATCTCGCTTTTGGGTATTTTTAGACAAATAGGGGACCGCCGTTATATTTCGATATTCGTGGTTGGTTATATTAGACATTTGTGGTGTGTTCTTTTCATCCCATTGCTTTAACTGCTCGACCGTGTCAGGTTTATTGCCCAAAGTCGGGTGGTGTGTTATTTTTTTGATCCCGGTTTGGGGATTTGTCATGAAAAACTACCCAGCGAGGAGTTTGTTAATGCTAAAGCGCCGATGAAGTTTTTATGTGAGTACCACAAGTATAACCGCTGCATGGCTAAAGTTCTCCAAAGAGTACTCGATACTTTGTTCTCGTCCAAGTGTTAAAATAATGAGGCTTCGAAATGTGTTTCACTTCATGTAAAAGAGCTGGTTTATTGATTCGATCTATCCGAATAATGAAGCTTGAAGATGCGATAAACGATGATGACGATAAGGATGTATACCAAGGATCGGAATTGGTAGGGACTCTATTTATTCGGAGTTCCTGTTGTTTGAAGACCAAGCCCTTTGCAGATCACCGTGTTATATAAAAATCAAGACCAAGTATCAAGGAGAATTACCATTTTATTAATCCATAAAGAATTCTTTGTTAAACACGAGTGTTTAGTATGCGATCTGTGTTGCAGAAATCTCTAATCTTCTAACTAATGATGATTATTGTGAATCTATCGTTATAACAAATTATCGAGAGTGATCATTCTAAAAACATATCAGAAGCCTAATGTGCCGTGGGTAGAGTGTCGACATTGGGAGAAATATGATAAAGGATCCTGGGCCTAAAGAGATCAAGGTTAGTTAAAGGCCATGTATCTAAGATTCAGTTGTAGTTCCTTCTAATTACTTCATTGTTTAGTGGAATCGGCACGCCGCTTCAAGACAGCGGTTGCACCGAACCGGTTATCACGCGTGTTCTTTATTATCTCGTATTTAGTTATCGATTCTCAGCTTATTGATTGGTTTATTTGCCAACCTGGCCGCTGGTAGAATAGTTCAATTATTTCAATTTTCACTTTATGTACCATATTACAAGACTATCGTGATATTTTAATATTAGAGATACATACCATACTTTTACAAAATAAATGGTATTCCTAATATATGGTATATCATTTGACAATGATTTATAATATTTCATTGTCACTAAAATATAATTTCTATATTTGCTTCTTATTTAAGATAATTATTTGCTATTATTTATTACAATATCATATTATTTTCATACAATATTATGTTCTTAAACTTGAAAATACCATTTGGCTATGCTTTTAGTATTTCTCACTAGACTAAAATACCATTGTTCAAATGTATTTGATATTCAAACTAATAATTTTAAAATAACTATTATTGTTATAATATTATATTATTTTATCTTATAATGAGATTCAATCAGAGAATATCATTTAGTTATGCTTTATGGTATTTCACATACCAAGAAAATATAATTTGTTTTTATCTATTTGGTATTCAATTAATAATTTAAGAATAAATTATTATTATTATTATTATAATATCAGATTCTTGAATCCAAAGATACTATTTTATTATGCTTATTGGTATTTTTCTATTTGCATTGAAATACCATTGTTTATATGTATTTGGTATTCAAACAAATAATTTAAGAATTACTATCGTTACATTTATACCATTTTCATATAATATTTGTTCTTAACCCTGAAAATATCATTTTTTAGTAATGCGGTTTGGAATTCAATCAAATAATTTAACAATAACTATTATTGTTACACATTATACCATTAATATAGTGTTCTTAAATTGAAAAAATACCATTTGACTATGCTTATTGATATTTCTCCGACCTTTGAAAACGCGGGTATTGATATAGTAATCCAAAATAACTATTAGTAATACTTTAAGTCCCTAACTATTATGTTACAATGTTATACGGAGTAGCATTTTCATTAATATAGTATTCTTGAAATTTGAAAATACCATTTGACTATACTTAGTTGGTGAGCTTTCATCACCTCAAAAATACTATTTGCTTTATGTATTTGGTATTCAATCTAATAATTAAATAATAATTATTATTGTACAATATCATACCATTTTCATTAATATAGTATTCTTAAACCCGAAAATTATCATTTGGATATACTTACTGGTATTTATCATTTATATTAAAATATCATTTTCTATATTTATTTGTTATTCAATCTTAATACTTGCATTTCTAAAAAAATATTAGTTTTTAAGAACGTGTTCCCTCAAACTAATAATCCTCACAAGCCTCAACCCCACTTTCTCCAGTCACATCCCCAAATTCCATCATCTTAAGGGTCGACGTCGTGCTCTACATGATAAGGTCGCTTACTAGATCGACGGTAGATAAATCATCATGCTAGAAAATAAATGGTTAAATTCCAAGCATACACAACTTTATCAACATCGTCACTATTGCTTATTTCCACCTTAAATCACAATTTTAATGTGGAAAAACTGGCATGGAGTTATAATGAGAAGATTTGAATTTTAAATGTTATGGAGTTTTATAATTGGCTCATGGTGCGTAGAGCGAAAGTGGCAAGGTCACGGAGGGATTTGCGATAAAGGATGCGAGAAAAACACATTTTGTTAATGACGCGAGAGTTTGAAAGTATTTTTTGTGACTTGAATGATATCAGCAGAGGATAAATAGTCGAAATGTCATTGTAAACATCATACTTACACATCCTCAGAAGCTTACAAGTATAAATTAAGTCCAAAAAGATCGTGAGGGTTAAATTCCCAAGTTCTATCCTAGATAATTATAATTTTGATCACAATAGTGCGATCAATTTACCATTTGGTTATAAGTTAGTAACTTAGGACAATTGCGTGATGGTAGATCACGATAGTCCCATTATGCATTTAGATCACGATACTATATTATGACAATTGGGTCTCAAATGAATCGAGCCGCTATAACTATTAACACGGTACACGTGAAATCACACGACACATTTAGACTGAAATAATTTAAGGCTTCATTATTTTGGACCAAATTGCAACGTTTATACATTGTCAGGGACTAAAGTTGCAACTCGCCACTAATCGGGTAATTCAAATCGTAGTTAGTTATGCTTACTATGACTAAATCATTAATTCACTTCAACTTCAAACACATCATGAAGTCTCAACCACAAATGGGTAGTCCGACAACACTCGTAAATTGCAAAGAGTATTCCACAAGAAAGTTCAAAAGATACCGTCTATCACAATAAATTATTAATTTTAATATCGATTGTCAAATTAATAAACTTTACAACTTTGATTTGATCTTCGACCAACCTTTAACCTTAACGGTGGCCATTTTTCTCATCAGTAGTCTCCAAAGTTATCTCTACCCTAAAGTTATTACGCTAGATATCCTCGCTGTAAAGCCTCTAGTATAAAATAAGTCTTCAAAATTTATTATAGATTAACCATTCATAATTAAATTTATGACCTTTTGCATGGAGGAAGAAAAATTATTTCGCAAAAGTACACAAAAATAGTAGAATTTGAACAAGATTTGAATTACAAACGAAGCCATACTGTGACTATTTAAGTCCATTACATCTCGACCCAATCTTTTACAATTAATTCACCACTTAGTGATATTTCTTCTGCCGAATAGGAAAAACTGCTGAAAAAGATCTCTCCAAGAATCCTATATTACGCAAATCAGCCAAATCAGTAATCATTCTAATCAATGTATTTATTTACCTGAATTAAACATCTTCTCCAAAGAAGCAAGTTTGATGGACTGTCCTACTAATAGATTCTGTATATCGAGCTGCTATCCATGAACAACACAACATGGCGTGATATGGGCAAACCTTGAGAGAGAAAATCGCTGATCGAGATCCTAAAAAAATAACAGTGGAAGAAATTTTAATGAGTATGGCTCTAAATTCAACAACAACATGCTCTAACCCAGAAAAGGTTCAATTACGGTGATTCATCATCGTTTTCTCTGAATCATTGTTTCCATCAACAATATACCTGTTTCTAGAATGGGGCGCTTTTTGTATGGCCAGCTTTTCCTCTGCCTCACCTGGGAAAGGTGGAGAAGTGGTACTAGTTAGATGAAGCCACGCCATTCAAACTACTCCATCGACGCCACAAACCGACCTTACACGCTTATCTCATCAACACACACCGCTACTAAAATTTTGCTTCTGTATCAAAGTAATTTTTTATCAATTAAAGTTTATCATTCCTAGCAAAAAATTTGTTCACCTCCTCTAGAAAGGCCACAATTAATTTCCTTCAAAAGTAAGAAATCTAACTTCTACTCAAATTAGATTCCGTGAATATTTTCCCCAAATGTCCAAGATTTGAAATTGTGATAATTATGATTTTAGGATTAAAAGATAATAAAACTCTTCCTCCTTTCTTTATGAAAAGGAAACCAGAGAAAAGTAAGAAAAGAAAAGAAATAGTTCTTTGAGGAGGTGGAAGTTACAATCAACGAATTTAAAAGACTTCAAACTCAGATTCCTGATTAACTCTAATGCAAGTTCTAGTGGCCCAATTAACTACCTCGAGCCTATTTCGAGTTTTCCACTCTAATCTGTTTAGTAAAGCGCAAAACACACGAGCAACATGATCCAATTCGAAATAAAAAGAAGGAAGTTCAACGCTCTCAATGAGAATGAAGAATCATAAACTAATATGCCCAAAAGAGAACAAGCAACATAATCACGACATGAGCCAGCCTACGATTGAAGCTCAACAAAATCAACTACACTTAACTGCTCTCAACAACAATTATCAAGAAATGTAATGCTCCGAAGACGAAGAATTCATCCTCGATTTCATACCTTTGGTTTAGTACTACAAAGTGGAGTAACTCATGTATGATACAAACAATATTTCCTTTGAAGAATTCAATGATCAAGCTCGAGGTTGCAAAATTTGTTAAAGGTCCAAGTCGAGCATATGAGATGATAATTACAAAATCCAACATGATCGGCCGAGTCTAACGAGCTTCGGATGTTAATACGAACGAATGTCATTAAGTTTATGGCGATGACTAATGGAAGCAATACGTAACTGAACGAAGTAGCCACTGAT